>JAUTWP010048980.1:0-12947 GCA_033042655.1 Cyathermia naticoides
GAACCAGTTGTGGACCACTGGTTGGAATGGAAAATAGCCCAGACTGCAGCTGGGTCCACTGAGAAGGATCGATCCGATGATCGAACGCTTCAAACGTGGGCACGCTATCTACTGAGCTACATCCCACTCCTTTCTTATAAAGATATGTGACTTCATTTTTCTTTTATGTCTAGACATACAGCAATTTTGAAAATGTTTGTCTGTGGGTGAAAGGCTCACCGACGGCAATTTTGATTCAATTTACTATTATTTGTTAAAACTTAACTTTTGCAACAAATAATAAAAAGAAAATGTGCAGCGACAAGCAAAAGAGGGATGGATAAAACAGTCAGTGGCCAAAAATAGCCACTTGTAGATAACCAGTTGCCTCTAGCAAGGATTTAAGATTACAAATGATTAATAATACTAAATAGCACCTCATCTACTGATATGTAGAATATAACAAATATTTACTAAACAGGAATACACACTACATGTATTTTACTCAGGTCATGGTGTTTAACGTCCACGTTCAGAACCAGGCTATTATAGCATGCGCCTTTCCTGGGCGCAGTTTATTGTTTTATCCATCCACCGCATCCGGAACAGGAAAGTATTTTATTCACACCACGAACATATTTATATCAAACCCGATCAAGCAGCCACCCACATTAAAAAACTATCTGTTGTCTAATTTTGTTCAAAATCACCTGTATTAAGAGGCAACCTGTCATAAGAGTTAATTTATCTTATGTCCATGGGTGGCTGCTTCATACAGTGTACAACTTGTAAAACAAACACAATGTATCAATGTGTTTAACCATCGCAAACACAATGCAATCAAATGGCATAAGGCACTACGTTAAATTAGATAAAACTGTATAAATTATTAGAGATTGCACTGCATAACAATGAACATGTAACAATATTTATAGTGATGCACTGCATAACGATGAACATGTAACAATATGTATAGTGATGCACTGCATAACAATGAACATGTAACAATATTTATAGTGATGCACTGCATAACAATGAACATGTAACAATATTTATAGTGATGCACTGCATAACGATGATACACAATTTCAGTATTACTGAACCAGCCAGATAAGAAAATAATAATTTACATCATGAAGTGTATAGTTTATCAACAGATCATAGCAGTTAAAAGACATTTAACTTCCCATGTGATGTAAAAAAACAATATGACAAAAAAAACCAGAAAGAAAAACTTCATTTGATGGCAACACAGAAAATATTCAAAGAATAAAACCGTACATAGTAAAATAAATTTGTGTGATTGTTTTATATTTTAACATTGTAGGCCATTTTTCTTTTTTAATTGCTGTCAGCTTGGGACATAAAGGGCTTATAGTAATCTTCAAATTATGAGATTCTAAAGCTCTACTATACACTAATACAGTTAGAAATCAAATGTTAGCTTAAATAACACATTTGCTATCACATGAAATGTTCCAATCCTTGAGGGTTAAATTTATAATCTGGTTTTCTCTTACATGAAGTTATATTTAAAATACAAATCTGCATTCAACAAAACCAGACTGCACACATTTGTCACATTAAGTTTTAAAAGACTGGGGACTGGCAGGTGCTATACAAAAAGATGTTAAAATGATTTGGAATGGTGTCATTAAATCACATGATACCATAAAGCAGCTGTGATATGAATGTTGTCGGATTGTATACAAATTTTAAACTGAGCAAAATTCTTGTGGTAATTCAAAATACAAAGTTTGAAAATGATGGTACAGGAATGAAACGTGATGGATAGAATGATGAGGAAAAAATAATACATAGTCATGCCAAACTTTAAATTAGAAATTTTGTTGTACATTCTCCAAATCTGCCCGCATCTGGAAAAAGCTGACTAAAAGTGTGGACTGAAGACATCAAACTCTGGGGACTGGTCAATGACCTCTGGAAAACTTCATCCAGATTAGTGATATAAAACATGCTAATGAAAAGATTGAACGCAAAACACTGCAGTTTGGTTGAATTACACATATCTTGAACAGATAGAAGTTGAAAAGGAAATAAAATGATCACAAATTGATGTAACATACAATCACACACTGTTACGTGATTAGAGTTATTTTCACAAATTGATGTGACATACAATCACACACTGTTACGTGATTAGAGTTATTTTCAACCAGTCAGATAAAGAAAGGTGTGGCAGATCTTAGTTAGACAGAAACATGATGAACTAAAATGATGAACATGGCAACTTGTCTCGATTGATTCTGTCTGTACTAAGATTTATTCAATAACTGACAGACTGACACAGAGGTGGGAGACGAGACGTTACTTTGTTATAAGTTCACAGACGTCCACTGAATTAACTTCAATAATTCACAACAGAATGGACACAAATAAAGTGTTAAAAACAATGGAGACATAAGGACAAGATGTAAAAAAGATTCAGTGAGCATTACATGTATAAAATAACCATCAATACAAGTTTAACGTTATCTCACTTAACTTATAGGACAATTAATGTCATTTTCATTCCTGAGGTTAATTTAGAAATAAATGCTGCCATAACCACACTTCTACTCTCTATGTTGAAACCTAATTATACAAACACAATTGTGGCATGTGAAAAAGATGAAAAAAAGCATGCAATTTCTCTCAACTGAATATTTTCTTGTAATAATTAATTACTGTGAACTGTAACTGTCTTAATATAAAAAACAAATAATTAACTATTAAAGTCAAACAAGAATGAAACACATAGAAATCTAGTAATAGTCCGATACATAGGGTCTTTGGTCTAACAGTCCTTCCCATGAGGGCTTGCAATAACAGCGGACTCGGCCAGATGTTGGACTTCGGTCTCCTCCACTGAAAAACAAAAAGGTATGGGCATGTAGTCTATTACTGGATTCACAGAACTGCCGACACTCAATATCATCATAGTAAAATGAGTCATGGTTTTAGAGGGAATAAAATATGTAAACCAAATAATAAAAATATAATCACAATACAACATACTTTTTGTAAAGAAAAAAAATTAAAGTTTGTTTTGTTTAATGACGCCACTGGAACACATTGATTTTTATCTTATCAGTGGCTATTGTATGTCATTCATTTGGTAATTTAGACACATTTCTTTTAGAGGAAACCTGCTTCCGCCACATAATCTACTCTTTTCGATAAGCAGCAAAAAATCATTTATATGCACTTCCATAGACAGAACAGTATATACCACAGCCTTTGATGAACTCGTGGAACGGAAAATAGGCCAAATCTGGGTCTACTGAGAAGGATCTACCTGACGACCGCCCACTTCAAAGGCGGGCATGCTATTGACTGAGTTTTTTTTATATTAATTTTGTACAGCTTACAATAGGTAGAATGCAGGGCTCAAATATAATGGCGGCAATTGCCACAGGTTTTGTATAAATTGCCATAGGTGAGGTGCTACACTGGTGGCAAACTAACTCTTTTGTTATTTTTATTTGTGGCAAAGGTTAAGCTTTAACAAATTGCCATAGGTTGAATCAAAATTGCCATCAGGGCATCTTTCACACATGGCAAAAAAGTTAGAAAATTGCTGTGGGTTACTAATTCTTAAATTCAAGCCCCGGAAGGTAGTGTTAGTATTTAATTAGAGATAGTGTTATTATTTAATTAGAGATAGTGTTATTATTTAATTAGAGGTGGTATTTCATGATCACCTGCATTCAAATATATTTGCTTCCTTCCCCTTGAATATACACTACTGACTATAAATAATGGAACGATTGATGTAAATGTAACTATCGTTGACTATATAACCTGCCTAAAAGAGAGGTGTCTTCTGAAGGGTGTGACAATAACAGCTCACCATAGGCAGTGGGCTTTAGAAGTAACATCAGGGATGGACAGTGAGACAATGGCGTTACACCATGTTTACAGATGAATTGTTGGTATGATAGTTACATTCACATGGACTGTGAGACAATGGCGTTACACCATGTTTACAGATGAATTGTTGGTACGATAAAGGGATGTATGATAGTTATATTCACATCAGTCGTTCCATTATTTATTGTCGGTAGTATAAAAAGAAGTTTATAAAGTTCCTATCTGATAGTTAAATAACAGTTAACATTAAAATACATATATCTATATATCTATACTATTTTTCAGTAATATAGACAATAATAATTAATCTATTGACATCATTAAAATTTTAATTACTATGTAAAAATATGTATCAAACATCATGAAATGCAATTATGTATAAAATCTGTTAATCTGGATTCACAACACTTGTTTTTGTTTAAACAGAAGAATGCAATGTAAATGTAATGTGTAAAAGACATTGTCTGGTTATATTTTGTTCAACAATTTGTCAATGAATAGGTGGATTAAATAAACATTAATTGCCCATGCTAATACTTATATATGAATATATTTGCTTAATATATGAATATATTTAAAACAATGTACAAATAAAAAAATTTTAAAAATTATTATGTAACAGAAATGTGAATTAAAACCCCATCTTCATCTCTAGATAATTAACATGTTCACTGCCATTAGAAGTAAAAACAAATGGTGGATGATCCCATTTGTCAAATCAAATACAAAACCCACGAATCATGAATCCAGGACCAATTATTACATGTATTTTATTTTCTCATTATTGCCAGTACCGTACCTTTAATTTAATATGGTGAAGAACTAGTTTTACAAGTGGCAAAATATAGTGTCCCATATACTAATATAACCGTAGTTGGCAGTTCACATGTTAAAGTCCAAATAATCAAGTGTAAAAGTGTTTAATCTATGTTGAAATATTTGTTTAACGACACCCCAGCACAAAAACAATATCGGCTATTGGGTGTGTTTAACCTATGTATTACTGGACTAGATTCATGCTAAGGTAAACACGAGACATATATACGGTGTTATTTGGTATAAGAGGAATGTTTTTAACAGTTGGAGTGCACTAACATGTAACAACACTAACACAACAGTCAACATTAATACTATTTTAGTCAAATCTCATCAAACTATTTCAGAATTTCATTTACATCATCAAAATATACAAAAACACTACACAATCAAAGAGAATTTAATGACACATGAGTCCAGTCATCTCAAAAATGGATAAAATGGATTTTGCATTACAGTGTTCAGTGGCATCTTTTTTTGAAGTAGAAGCCAAATTGCCACCTGGTTCAGTTTTTATAACCACTACATGTAGCGATTGTTTGTTTTCCTGCACGCAATCAGAAAACTTTGCGTCGACGGGACCAGATTTGTGTGTCAATAAAAGCTACTTTAGAAACGGATACAAAATGGAGAATTTAACACTATCCCAAGATCATACAAAACGTCAACATCCTAATGAAAGTTACTGAGACATTGGTGGGAAATTGGGATTATTTGTTTGAATGGTATGAGTATAAAGCAACCAGTGATTGTAAAGAATGGGAGATCTAAACATTAATTTCAAACAGGTTATATGTCAATTAATTCATACTAGTAGACGAAACAAAAAAAGACAGTAGGCTATATGTATTTCAACCCAAGCATGAGAGCTTGTTACAAGCCTAGACACATATGGTGAAGAAATAACGTCTGTTTCTATCTATACACAAAAATCTGAGAATTCTAGACTCCAAATAGTCATCTATACATTAAAATAAAAATCCGCTTATGACATATACAGGATAAAATGTGTATAAAGTGCAATCTCTCTTTTATTTGATTTCATCATCATTCACTCCACTTATAAAACACAAACAATTGAAAATGTACACCATAAAAAGACCTTTCAAACTAGTCCACTATCGATAAAAAGATTTTGCAAAATATACAGTCAAACCTGTTTAAGTGGCTACCTGTAGAAGTCTGGTTGATTGAAGTCACCTGTAAAGTGACCCCCTAATTGTAGTTTCCCTAAACATTATGCAAACCTTGTTTATCGAATTACACGTTTCGTTTTTTGTAACCTTATTTTTCATTTCAATTTTTATATTATTTAATGAATAATTGTTACAAAATTTCAGTAATCAAAGGCTTGTTAACATTTAACCTTTTAGTTACCACCTTTCTAAAAAGATAATTTATTTTTTACATGTTTGACTAAGAATTTATAATCCATCTTCAATTAAATTACAAACCACAATATGGACTTTCATGGTAAAACTAATGAATTAAAAATCTATACACGATTATTTGTATTTTTTCGAACTTAACAAAATATACAATATTTAGAATACACATTATTCCTGTTATTAGGTCACATTATTTTCACATGTTGCTTGTGCATAGATGCAAAGTGCTAGACAGATTCAGTCCTCAAAATTCACAGAGCAATGAGCAGTGCTGCTGTAAAAATTTGTTGCAAAACTGATTTGCGATGGCATTTGTTGGGCAAGATGCTCCGAATTTTGAGGGCTAGATTCAGTGTACCAGCTTTAGTGCTGTGACAAGAGCTAATAATTTCAGAAGTTTGAAAGTGGTACACAAAATGTAACTATCTAATATCTGATAACTGTCATACATACAATGAATGATATAGTGGCACCAAAAATGACATTTAAAAAAAACAGATGGGACAATAAAATGGTAAAATATTTTTTAAATTAAAAAAGGTTTTGTGTTTTTTTAACAAGTCTTATGAAATATATTTTATAGACAAGAAAGACTTATTGCGTATATTTATTAAAACGATTTGTGGAGTTCCATTTGATATTTTAAAAAACTATACCCACAATATTTGAAATAAATTGATTAAATGTTTTATAGAGAAAATAAATTACCTATTGCATATATTTATGTTACATTTGATATTTTTATCTTAAAAAACATGATAAAATTGAAAACAATTTATGTGTCCATTATGATTACCAGATAAATTTATTATGATTTTCACATTATTATTAAATTAAAAATAGCATGCCATTCTTGCTGCACTATAGCACACAAAGCTCTTTGAATAACACTCTTGAATAAATTGTAATCACCTTAGTAATCTTACTACTAAAACACAACTGACAGTAGCCCAGCTTATTAAACTAACTTTATGAGCATTTGTTTTTGAGAAAATTCAAATATATTCCACATTAGTATAGGAAACAATCTACAAAACTGAAAATGGTGTGAAAACTGACAGTTGTGTTTGAAAATAATTACAACCATTTAGTAAATATATGGACAAGACCGAGAACGAATGACAGAAGTGTAATGGATAGGACTACAGAATTTCCACTGTTGCAACCGTCTTCCAAGCAATGGCAGTAAGAGATTTTGAATTTGTATGTTCCTGTTCTGTCGATGCAGGACACTGGTGGATCCTGGACGAATGAGCATTGGCGTATCGTCCTATCATGGTTATCATCATCATAGTAAACTGAAAAATCAAAGTTTTTATTATTCATTTTTGATTAATAAACAAACACATTTATTTAAAAATTAAAGTAACAAATATTTTACAACACAACTCTCAGTCACACTGAAATTATAGTCTTAAATTCAAAATTATCAGGTTTTTTTTTTAATACATCTACTTTATGAAAATTAATTATAGTAAAGTTTGTTTTATTTAACGACGCCTATAGAGCTCATTGATTTTTATTTGATTTTTCATGAAGAAAACTACTTTTTCTAATGCACAAGTCTCCCAAACCAATGGATATTTAATTTCTACGTTTGAACATCAAAGCAATAAAATAAATGAAAGCATAATTCCTCGGAAAGTGATTTTATTGTTGCATCAGTTACCACTCTTCTATTCATCCACAATTATATTTGCACTGATTGCTCTATTTTTTTTGGCTTTACACTCAAATTCAAGATATTAAATAATGTCTAAATGTAAAATATTTCCTAATTATTCTGAATGTTGTGTCAGTTAAAAGTAAAGTTTGTTTTATTTAATGCCACTGGAGCACATTGATTTTTATTTTATCATCGGCTATTGTTCATCATACATATGGTCATTTTGACAAATTTTAGAGGAAACCCGCTGCCGCCACATAAGCTACTCTTTCTGATAAGCAGCATGGGATCTTTTTATATGCTCTTTCCCCATAGACAGGACAGCACATACCACAGCCTTTGATGAACCAGTTATTAAGCACTGGTTGGAATTGAAAACAGCCAAAAAAAATGGGTACACTGAGAAGGATCGATCCAACGACCTATCGCTTCAAAGGTGGGCACGCTACTGACTGAGCTACATCCCGCTCCCGTTGTGTCAGTTATGCTGGATGTTCTAAAGCAATCAACTCACCTTTCTGCTGAATTTTCCTGCATGCCGTAGCATTGGTGGGACATGGCTTGAGATATTCAGTCTGGTATTTGGTTACATCTCCACCACAAGCTTGTTCAGAGTGTGAGTTACACTGGTAGCAATCCAATCCATACGCTGAAAAATTACAAAATACATTTCTCAGCAGTGCTTAACCGAAATACAGTGAAACTTCTCTAAACCTTTATTGGTTTAAAAATAATAATAATTACAGTGAAACTTCTCTAAACCTTTATTGGTTTAAAAAAAAATTTACAGTGAAACTTCTCTAAACCTTGGGACTGAATAAAATATTTGGTTTAGAGGGGTGTTCAGTTTACTGAGGTTTTAATAAACAGCCTTGATAACCATTTTTAAAATGTTTACTATTAATATTACTAAGGTACAAACGTTTGTTAAATTACATTTATAAACCAATAATAACAAAATTAAAGTGGAAACTCTATGTAGATTGTTGATTTTTGTGAACAAATAACACAAATATATTTGGAACAGGTAACATTCGAGCATAACAAAGTGTTCCATTGTTACCTGCTGATGAGCACATCGTTGGTTAACTATTGTAACCTGTGTTTGACATAACAAGCGATACATTTGTTTGGAAGAGGTAATAATCTCATTCCCAATAAACACAGTTCACATTCCTGTTACAAACTTAAATGCGTTAATTGAATGACAAGGCTTAACCAAAATCTAGGTAACAGAGACTAATTAGAGCATTGTTCGACAAATGCTCAAACACATACCAGACACGCTACACTGAGCATGTGCATACCATCTGGTATAGTGGTTATAGTTAGTAACACCACGACTTTGACAAAAAATTGGTATGGTCGAGACAGGTGACGCTACAGTTTTTAATTGTTTCGTCTTCAGAGGTAAAATTTGTATTGAATAAACAAAACGGAACATGGAAATTTGTTCGGTATTCAGAGTAAGAGGGGTTTCCGGTTTTCAGGGGTTTATTTCAGTGGTTAAATATGCGTATAATGCGGGACTGTTAAAAAAGTTCGGTGTTGAGAAGTTTCACTATATCTGCAGGAATTTTTTTTTTAAATAGAAATTTCGATTAGCAAAAATTATAAATTGATTAGCAATTACTTAAATTATGAATAGTATTACTTTTAGAATTGTGTAGCAATCTTGGAAACTTGTATAGGATTCAAGACACGATACTGAACAAAATGTTCCCTATGAACAAAATTATCCCTAATGTGTAACGAAAAGTAAATTGGCTTTTGGGTGTCACTCTATGGTAAATTTTGAAGTGATCCAGTAGTCCTCCACCAATAGTCTAGATTTTTTTCCAGTGTATTGAACTTCAAATCCTTATAAAATGTTACTGGGTACTATTAAGGGCCTTGTGTTTCTTGGGAGGGTGAACTTATACCCCCTCTTGATCCACCCTTGTTTTTCACAGAAATAAAAATATAATGAAATTAGTATCCTTCCAACCAGATTAACTTTCAAGTGGAAAGTAATTCTGTTATTAATCAATGGCTTCTTCAGCGTGGCAGTAATTCATAGATTGAAGATTGTGACAAGCCATACGGAAAGGCTGCTGGAGCCAACATTTTCAAAATATAGTTTTTCATTGATTATTGTAGTCTGAATGTTACATTTTCAGAATCAGGTTATTTTTTTTCAATAGCCCCACCAATTATCATTTTATGACGTCAATATTAATTGCATTGCCAGTCACTGTTTACTTGGAAATTTAAATTGACGTTTTCTCAATATAATGCTACCATTCAGAGGTAAGTTTCCGTACGACAGGTCACAATTATACAGTGAGTTGATTAAACTTTTCTCACATACTGTGGGCTCATGTAGCTAATCCTGGTATCAAAATGAATAAGTTGAGGTGAAATTACCCTTAGAGTAACAACAAATTACAGAGAATAATTTTAAGGTTTATGTATTTCTTCAGAAGTACATGTGTCAAAAATACTGCCTGTCTGACACTTTACAACTGCCAATTAATATACAATCAAACCTCTCTAAATCAGACATCCACAGGATAAAGTAAAATATCCAGTTTTCAGAGGTTAGATTTACACTAAATGGACACATTGGGATCAAATTGTTTGTCTGGTTTTGAGAGGATTCCAGTTTAGTGGGGGTCTGGTTTAGACAAGTCCACTGTATATATGTTGGGATGTTGTTAAACAAATTCCTTTTCCTACATAAAGCTAGATAAAAGATGGAAATATATATAGGCATTTGCTATAACAGCCTGGCTCTGAACATAGACGTTAAAAACTTGATACAGATATTTACTACCACTGGCCATTACGGCAGCTATACACTGCATATCACGAGGACTATGCCTGGATTATGACATTATGAGCTGGAAATTTCCCAGCGAGTCATTAAACACTGTTGACCTAGATTCTGACAGGTCTGTCACAGTATATCATTCCAAGTACTGGTGGGGAGAAAGTCACCTTGTCAACTCACTCATGCAAGCAATCACCATGCATTCGACGGCAAGCCTTAGGGGACATTTCACTAAAAGGGACATCACATTGATGCAGGCAATTTAAGTGCAGAACCTTTTTGACACCACATGCATCAATGGGCCCTACATAAATCTAGAATATCTAAACCGTTAAATAGTTAAAATATTTTGGATTATAGCTTTAATTTTGTAAGGACTCGTATGAAAAGGTTATATTATATTAAAACCATTAGTTCACAATTATCATCCTATAGGACTAGGTGTGAATAATTTTACTCTCTACCCTATTTTAAATAAAACACCACTACAGGACATTGATTTTTATTTCATCATCGGCTATTTTGGAAATCATACATGTGTATATTAATTTTAATATGGTCACTTTGACACATAAATTTCTTTATATAAAACATGCTGCCTCCAGATAGGCTACTCTTCTTAATAAGCAGTAAGGTGTATTTTATATACACTTTACCAGACAGTACAGCACATACCATGAACCAGTTGTGAACCACTGGTTGGAATAGAAAATATCCCAAACTGCAAATCGTTTCACTTAAAAGGATCGATCTGACAACAGACTTCTTCAAAAGCGAACACGCTACCACTATTCTAAAAAGACGCATTAATTATAAGACAAACAATGAGCCATAGATAAAACAAAGATAGTTTAAAAGACGACCATCAAATGTGTTATTTATAAACTAGTCCTACTTGATGTTATCAAGTAATCGACATAATTAAAAATTGAGCCTAAAAATAAAATCTAGATTTAAAGTCTCACTCAGTATGAAAATTTCTGTTGTCAGTTGTTCATTACATTGAATTTAAAAATAATATTCTCCTAAAAATAACAAATGATGACCAACACTTGATGTGTAATTTATTAGTTTTTTGTGGCAGGTCAAAGGGAGTTAACTACATGTATTGGTAACCAATGAGCAAAGCATTAGCTAACAGTGAAAATAACGTCCCTTTAATAAAGGATGACAACAACAGAATTATTAATAGTACACGTGATGCCAACTAAAAATTAAATGTTCCGTTTTCAGGGGTTAGATTTACACTAAATGGGCACATTGGGACCAAATTGTTTCTCACGTTTAGAGAGGATTCAGGTGTAGATGGGTTTCACTGTAATAGTGTATACATACATGTACAAATAATAGTACCAGGGCGATTCCATTGTTACTGACGTTACAATTTCAGAGACATATAATCCTGCTGCTGACAAGTTGATCAACACTGATCCTTCTGTTTATCTGTCTGAGACCCTATAGGGCCTACCCTTGTATACTCTAACTTGTCTAAGGGCAGTAACAAAATATCCCTAGGTCTGCTGTGCTCAATATGGGGGAGGAGGTTAAGTGTGTGATTGACATATAAAAAAAATACATTGTTGTTATCAAGAAACTGATGTAAATGTGCGTGACTGATATTACATGTTAATAATAATATTGTAACTTTTTATACAGGTCTTTTTAATCGCTTGATGTTCTGTTGCTAAAAAAAAAAGGTTCGACCAACTATATAAATTAAACTTTGTGAATCCATGATGTTCAAGGCTTTAGCAAACCATTCCAATTGTGTTTTCTTCAAATATTAATACTCTTTATTTTTTTCCTGTGTCCTACCCAAATTGACAATGGCAACTAGCACGCCAGTCTAGCGAATACAGTTTGTAACCTGGTAAAACATTTGGTGAACTGTATATATTTACAGGTCTGTTTAATCCTAGCACTATAAACCCATTCATGTCTGTGAAGTTCAGTGGCTTTATTCACAAAAGTGTATGACTGTGTAAAACCTGCAGTTACGTTTATTGTACATTTATGTTCAAAAAGCACCGTATTCTCGAAGTTTGTCATAAACTTAAGCGTAACTTAGTTAAAGACGTAAAGTTAAGATTTTTGTTGAATGTAACTCTTTTACGGAAGAGATAAAATAAGTTAGAAACCATAACCTGGACTAAAGACACATTCGTAAAACAGATATTAATGTTAGTAGAAGAGAGAATTTGGCTAAAGGGTTTCCTGGTGGCATTTATATGGCTGTGGGTTACAAATTCTTAAATTTGAACCATGTGATATGAAGAAATTTCACCCGGACGACTAACTTTGGCAATTTTTACTTTAGAAAAATGTTGGAGAACGTTTGTGGCACTTAGACTCATGAATGTCATTGGCCCACCCCCTAAATAGATTTTCTGGATCCGCCACTGTGACACACTAC
>JAUTWP010049091.1:0-12946 GCA_033042655.1 Cyathermia naticoides
ACCACGCTCCATTATTCTGATGCAACGATCTGCTGTACCATATTTAGGTCACATGAATAGCGCTATGACTAAGCGATGTCGGACAGCTGGTGGATCGCCTCGTCGATTTATAGTGTATTTCACATGATCTAATTATGATACAGCAAATAATTGCATCAGAAAATGATGGCATGTAAATATATATTGTTCTGTAGTGCTAGCTATGTCTATTTACAATAAAATTAAATATAGTTTATAATTATTTGTGTGGAATATAATTTTGACATGTTTGTCTGCTCATTCTAATAAGTTTGATATCTCATATAAAAAGGACAAATATGTTTCTACCTCAATTAGTAGTAATTAAGCAACCAAATATCATCCATTGGAGGAGCGGGATGTAGCTCAGTCGGTAGCATGCCCACCTTTGAAGCGATCGGTCGTCAGATTGATCCTTCTCAGTGGACCCATCTGCAGTTTGGGCTATTTTCCGTTCCAACCAGTGCTCCACAAGTGGTTCAACAAAGGCCATGGTATGTGCTATCCTGTCTGTGGGAGTGGATATAGAAGATTCCTTGTTGCTTATCAAAAAGAGTAGCCTATGTGGCAGCAGTGGGTTTCCTCTAAAAATGTTTTAAAATGACCATATAAGTATGACGTCCAATAACTGCTGACAATATAAAAATCAATGTGCTCCATTGGCGTCATTAAACAAAACAAGCTTTACTTTTATTATAACCATAGCCCTACAGTGCTTTAGAAGATGAAGAAAACTTGATACTTCTCTTGTGAGTGGCACTTTAATCCCAACCAAGAAACCAAGTAAAATAATACCCAATCTAATCCCACTCACCCGTAGCTCATTTGTATTACTAATCATCTCATTAAACAAAGCCTATTAATCATATTAGTGAAATAAATTACAACCGCAAACCAGTCAATTGAAACCTAATTAAGGATGTTGGTTAAAATGTTGCAAGTTATTAATCTTGCCGAACCCAATGAACTCATGTGATCCGCCTGTAACCAAATTGGAAGCCATTATCAAAGAATTAAATGTAGAATTTTGCTGTTCATAATTGCATGTTAATTCAATTGTGGCTGCTTAGCAACTAAACTAAATTTGAAAACGAGTTGGTAATAGAGGTTTTATTGATGGCAATTGTTTACAGAAGCCTGGCCTGAAGCAAGTATTGGATATTATGAAGTACAGTGAAACCCCTCTAAACCAGACCCCCTTTAAACCGGAATCCTCTCATAACCGGACAAACAATTTGGTCCCAATGTGTCCATTTAATGTAAATCTAACCCCTGAAAACTGGACACCTCTGAAAACCAGACATTTTACTTGGTCCCAAAGGTGTCTGGTTTAGAGGGGTTTCACTGTACATACAATTAAGTTTCAAGCATGCTATCAAAGGCACACAACTCAGTTATATGAACCATGCTGCCACACTTGTGTAGCTACTCTTATAAATACCAATGGATATTTTATATGTACAGACAGGACAGCACACACCATGACTCTTGTTAAATCAGTTATGGAACATTGGTCAGTGCAATTGGTGTACCAGTTGGTACTCAGGGTTGCAGCTGATAATGACATTAAAAATTCAATTCCATGACTGAGATTTGATCTCAGTTCCTACCAGCCTCAAATCTGATGGCATAATCACCACAATATTATTATTAACATTAAAGATCCCATTCCATAACTGAGATTTGATCTCAGTACCTACCAGCCTCAAGTCTGATGAAGTAACCACTACAATACTGACATTGAAGATCCTATTCCACGACTGAGATTTGATCTCAGTTCCTACCAGCCTCAAATCCGATGGCATAATAACCAAAATACTAACATTAGAGAGCCAAATCCATGACTGAGATTCGATCTCAGTACCTACCAGCCTCAAATCACCACAATACTCAACATTAAACAGCCCATTCCAGAACTGAGATTTGAACTCAGTACCTACCAGCCTCGAGTCTACACAAAGGCCAGTCAACGAATGTGTAGTATGAAAGCAATATAAACACATGTTAATTACTGGCGAATGTGATCCCGAAGCATCATCCAGCAATTCTGTGACGCGCAGCCGAAAACACTTCTCCAAAGCCTCATTTAAAAAAGTCACATTGTTTTCTCAGTGTTATTTGCCTTGGAGGCTATCTGCCATTATTTCTCCATTCAAGGAAAACGATATAATTTTCTTTTCTCCTCATGTGGAGATAACCCCCTAAAGTTATATCATATTAAAAAGCTAACTTGCTCTTTATATGAAGAGTGCCGCGGGCGGGCGCTGTATTACACGACATGTCGTATTCATGATTAACCCAGCCAAGTCTGGTCACAAGCAGCATGTTGTTCTTTATGTTCGGCAACAGCGGACATGTTTTCATCAATTTGTTTTTCTAAAATCAACTCATTTCTGACACAAATTAGTTTTTTGTGACGTTTGCTGCAGCAGTTTTGAGCAATTTTTCTGTCAGCTGCAGGCTCTGGTTTAGAGTAACAAGAAAAGCTAGATTGTCAAGTGTGAAGCTTTTCAGCTGGAGTAAAATAATACACCTAGAGACATGCTCCGATTCCTCCATTCACTTTAAGTGCCGTTCACACTCACTGCTAAACAGATCATTTCATAAATTCATCACTTTTTTGTTTTGGTTTTAAAAGAAATAAAGTAAAGTTTGTTTTGTTTAACAACGCCACTGGAGCACATTGATTTTTATCTCATCAGCAGCTATTGGACATCAAACACATGGTCATTTTGACACATTTCTTTGACACATAGGCTACTCTACCAAAGGATCTTTTATATGCACTTTCCCACAGACAGGACAGCACTAACCATGGCATTTGATGAACCAGTTGTGGAGCACAGTTTGGAATTAAAATAACCCAAATTGCAGCTGGGTCCACTGATAAGAATCGATCCGTTGTCACACCTAGAGACATGCTCCGATTTCCCCATTCACTTTAAGTGATGTTCACACTTACTGCTAGATCTTTTTTCTTCTTTTTTTTTTGGTTTCTAATAGAAATAAAGAAAAGAAAGAAACATTTGTTTAAGAACACCTCATATCGGATATGTTTGGCATCTAATACTATTAGTAATAGCTGATTATAATTAACCAGTGCTGGGGTGACTTTAAACAAACTTTCTTTATTTTATATTATTATTAGAATAGGTTGATCGTTTTTTAATCGGCAAACTCATTTTAGAATATGGTCAAGTCAAATCATTTAACGTCTACATTTAGAGCAAGCTGTTACAGTAGATGCCCTTAAATTAAAGTTACATTGAAAGCTAACCAGTGCTCCACAACTGGTTCATGAAGGGCAATGGGATGGTCTGTCCTGTCAGTGGGAAAGTGCATATAAAGGATCCCTTGCTGCTAATGAAAAGAGAAGTCTATGTGGCAGTAGTGGGTTTCCTCTGAAGAAATGTGTCAAAATTACCATATGAATAACGTCCAATAGCCGCTGATAAGATAAAAATCAATGTGCTACAGTGGCATCATTAAACAAAACTAACTTTACACTAAACCGGATCCTTATGGGACCAGAAAAATATGCTGGATTACAAAAAAAAATTCTAGTGTTATAAGTCAATTTGGGACTGAAAAATTAATCCGGTTTATACAGATTTCTGGATTTGACAGATGCTGGTTTGCATAGAGTGCACTGTAATAGGAAGTGGCTGTCACCATCCTAATTTTTAATAAAAAATGTCATATTAATTTAACATGCACCCATACATGTTTCAAACATCAAGTAGTTGCTGTAGTGGCTCGACATTAAATAAAATTGCATGCATTTGCTGCCCAGATAAAACAATATTTTATGGCTCCAACCATCACTAATAGCAGGCCTGGTGGAATTAAATGCTCTATTAAAGTTGGGTGCACCTCGACCTTTGACCCTGATCAGATGCTTGGTAACAGAGGTCTCTATCTAAATTGGAACATGGAGGGTCTGGCAGAAATGTTCCAAATTAGATGTGCATGTGTTTTGCTTTCGTTTTTTAATTCAATTTAAAAAAAAAAAATTATTGTTGCTATTATTTATCATTTATTTATATATTTTAATTTTTTAATTTTTATTATGTAATAAAGTAAAGTTTGTTTTATTTAACAATGTCACTGGAGCACATTGATTTTTATTTTATCAGTGGCTATTGGACGTCATTCATATGGTCATTTTGATACATTTTTAGAGGAAAATGCTTCTGCCACATAGGCTACTCTTTTCGATAAGCAGCAAGGGATCTTTTATATGCACTTTTCCACAGACAGAACAGCAAATACCACAGCCTTTGATGAACCAGTTGTGCAGCACTGGTTGAAATGGAAAATAGCCCATTCTGCAGATGAGTCCACTGAGAAGGATCGATCCGATGACCGACTGCTTCAAAGGTGGGAACACTACTGACTGAGCTAGATCCAGCTCCTAACTGGAATCATGTTACATTGTTAAGAATTGATACCAACACCATGAAGCAATGTTATAAATAGCTTTTTTCATCCTAAACCCACCAGCTAAAAAAGCTGTTAAAAAGGCTGATTTAAACTAAATATGAGCTAATACTGGAATAACAATAATAAATAACGTAATAGATTAAGTTATTGAAATAGCTGTCATTAAGCTTACAATAGCGAGATGGATGCTAACATTAAAGTTTTAAAAGCTGTACGTATGGTAGCAAAGGATGCATACAACAGGGCCTTCAAATATTTTTTTGAGTAGATGGGATTAGGTTAAAGTAAAGTTTGTTTTATTTAACAACGCCATTAGAGCACATTGAGTTTTATCTTACCAGCGGCTATTGGACGTCATTCATATGGTCATTTTAACACATTTTTAGAGGAAACATGCTGCTGCCACATTGGCTACTCTTTTCTAATCACTTTGCCATAGACACGACAACACATATCACGGCCTTTGTTTAGGTTAAAGTAGCAGGCACCATAATACTTTGGCATCATATAAATACTGTCACAAAAACATGCATTTAATAATTTTGTCTGTTCAGTTAAAAGTAGCTGGCACAGGAGGCCCCAGTAGCCAGAAGATTCTACAGGTCGCCATTTTAATTTGAAGGCCCTGTATAAGCATGAAAATACATTACATTGACTTTATCAGGATTTAAAAATAAATTAAGCAATAAAATATTTATATTTGAACAATACGTTTTCATTACATAGGAAGTTATAATAGAGATAGAAGACTGTAAGTATATAGAAACATAATTATTATACTGACATGCATAGCTATAAACTTAAAGTACATATATATAACATAGATAAGTATATATAAATATCGAAAGTTTATATAACCATAGACTGAAAGAATATAAATATATAATAGAAAATATTTGTCAGAAATAGATTGTTACTATTACATATTATGCAAGTCGTAGAAATTTCTACTGTGCATAACGTATAACATTCATAAAATACCTCTCGCTTTTTCCAAAAGTCCTGGATTGAGCAATAATATTTCAAATTATAATACAAATAATTATATAAGACATGCATATATTGTAATTACATACAATTGTTAAAATACCATTCACCAAAAAAAAACTATTACAAACTTATGTGTGGCACATTTATTATAATATACAACATTAAAAGAAATGTGGATAAAAATCTTAAAAGAAATATCACAAAATAAAAATAACAATAAAAACATTTATTGACAATAGTGTTGTTCAGCTTATAAAAGGGTGTAACTACTGGAATAGGTAAGGAAATAGGCATAACTAATGTGAATAGGACGAAACCAAATATATCTTACATTTCAGGTTGACAATGAGCTACAACATGCTGTTTAACCCAAACTAACATCTTATGATCAGAAACAAAGGACATGACTTGAGAAGGTCTGGTTTATTAGTACCTTGTTTTCCATTCAAGTGGAAACAACTTATCTATTGTGCATATTTAAACTACAAACAAATCATTTCCCTAAACCTAAGGCATGTGAAACAAGCAGTAATGAGTGTGCTTTATATTTCAAATTTCAACCAAACATAATTATACTGACAAAACAAGCAGTAATGAGTGTGCTTTATACTTCAAATTTCAACCAAATATATACTGACAAAACAAACCAAGGTGTAGCAAGCTGTATTCACATACATCTGGTAATACAACATCCATGTGAACAATGATACAGAAACTTGCTGGAGTGCATAGTCTCACTGCAGGTCACATAATTAAGTATACTGCAACCAGTGAGGAGTGCATAGTCTCACTGCAGGTCACATAATTAAGTATACTGCAACCAGTGAATGGAGTGAAGCTGCAGGTACAACACCTATACGACATTCCGACTTACTTTCCTTAATAGTCCATTTTTCCTGTTCCTAATACTGTGTCTAGTTCTAGTCAAAATCTGCAACTCACTATCCTCAGGTCTTCCCTTTAACAAGTTACAAATAATATTCTTTTTCAACAAGATATAAGCCATCTTTTTAACTATCCACAACATAAAAATATGTTATAGAAATTTAATGTGCGTTGAAAATTAATACTGCAAATTTAATATCAAGAAAAAATTAAGTTTGTTTTATTTAACGACACCACTAGAGCACATTGATTTTTATCTTATCAGCAGATATTGGACATCATTCATATGGTCATTATGACACATTTTTAGAGGAAACTCACTGTTGCCACATAGGCAACTCTTTTCGATAAGCAGCAAAGGATCTTTAATATAATGAATAAAAATAAGAGACAAAACAACATAAGTCTGAAAGCTGAATGTTATTAAAACAATTTCTGATATTAGAGAGTAAGTTTTTCACCACCATTGTTTGTGGTAGACATCGTCAACTCCAGATAAACCTACTAAGTACTTTTTGTCCTAAATGAAATACAATATAAATCCTTACAGAAAAGAATATTTGTGCCAGTTTAAAAAAATTGAATTAAGCTTTCGATGTGTAAGAATAAAATTTGTGTTTTAACAAAGAAACTGAAATCAGATAAAAAAATCCTTTGTGGCATAAAACATTACACAATTCATATTCCATATCATAACTAACCACTATTATAAACTAGTGATACATTCATTTACTGTATTTATTAAAACAGAATTTAATGATTAATTTCCATCCAAAAATCCTACAGGTAGTCCTGAGTACAATTCAAAAATGTCCTAAAAGAATGTTGTAAAAGATTTCTAATAGATTTGTCATTAAAAACAATAATGTCACTTACATAGACGTGTGTGAGTCTTTTATCAATCTTTGGGGGGGTGTCATGCCTCTGCATAGGTGACACACTCGATGATCGACCCTTTTCATGAAGTGAATGACCACTGCGGGGAGTTTTTGCATGGTCATCATCTTCATCATCTACAGCCTTTTCTAGCTTCACATCAAAAATTTCACTAAAAATGGACCTGCAATAAAATAAAAATAAATAATTGAAAAGAATTCACAAGAAAGGGAAACAAATTTGTCCCAGGACTAAAATCCTATAAAGCCAATTATAAAACTGACCTCAAGTGTGGACGGACAGATTCCAAGTCATTGGGCCGACTGAGAACTGACAGCAGTATGGGGTCAGACACAAAGTAAAATCTTGGAAATGCTCTTCTCTTGTTGTCCAGGTAGCCAACCAGTGACTTGAAACAGATTTCCAGTTCTTCAAAAATGTGACGAAGCACTACAGCTTTGGGTACCTCGCCTCCATAGCAGCACTAATAAAACAAAAACAACAAACATCATAATGATAGTTTTTACCTCAAACATAGGGAGAAGAAGAAAAAGAAGATGACAATTAGAAAACTGTAATCAAGATTTTACGATTTAGAAAAATGCCTAAACAAAACAAATTAAATCTGTGGCAAGAGCCGACTTTTTTAGCATATTAAAAAAATGTGTTTACCTGAAGTATTAGTTAATATGTTATAAATGTAATAATTTACTTGTCTTTGTACACATATCTATACATGGTCAACAATTGTGTCACAGCAGTCTACAACAGCCTGGCTCTGAATATAGACGTTAAATAACTTGACTTGTCTTGACAATTGTGTCATAGCAGTCTATTATACATGAACTTTTAAACTGGTAGGAAAATAACGAAATAAGAAAATATGTTGACAAACTCATAATTTTTATGAATTATACCTGTAAAACATTTCTTGTGTCAAATGCTCTTTTCATCATCTTTGTCCATCCTTTGTCAATTCTAGCAAATCTTTTAGCTTCTTGTGGTAATTCCTAACAATAAAAAAAACATTTCAATAAATAAAACTGAAAATATGATTGATATGTTTTTGCTCCATTATTATTATTATTAAAACTACACTATATTTTTTAATGTTGTTGAGAATTACACTTTAAATTTTGTTTATCATATATCATTTTTCTATCAAGTTAGAAGACTTCCCATATCAGTAAAGATTATTCTAAAAACATCATGTAATAGTATAATGAATTTTATCATATGATTGCTTTTTTATTGTTTTAAACAGTCAACCATATTATGTTATAACCAGGCAAGACTATATGATCTAAAGAACTACTTGAAAAAGAAAACTAAAATAAAGTCCACTGAAGAATGTAATACAGGTTACTATGGAATACAAATCAAGATGTAACCAATGTACATCTCATTTCTTTAAACTATACCAGTCAAGGTTTCCAATAAACATTTAAAAATAGAGGTTAACAAAAATATTAATGGCTAATATTTACTCAATCCCAAAACAGGATTCCTGCATACATGACTCATACAAATAAAAAACAACCATGACAAAACATGCTGAGTTAAATGAAAAACAATTAAATTACCCTGACAGCCAAACTGTTGCTGAACACAGCCTCCAGATACTGCCACAGATCCTGCACTTCTAACCACAGCTCCAGAACTTCAGCCACTTCCTTCAGCTTCTCCGCCCACGAGGCAGCCTCATCACGCAACGGTCCGATGTAGCGTGACGTCAGCATGCTGGCCAGTAGAGCTTGTGCATCGTCCAGCTGCTCCAAGAGACGCTCTGTGAATGCCTTGTCAAGGAACATTGGACCTCGCTTCTTGTAATGGTCAAAGTTCAATACTTGCTCGGTCCATTCTTCCTCAGTTATCCTCATCTTGATCTCCAGTTCTAACTCTTGACTTGCTCCTCTACATATTTCTTCAATCTCATATTTGTGTCTGAAAAGGAATTAAGAGAACCAATAAAATAAAAAGCACAAGAAATAAAAAAAAGATTTTTTAAAAGTAGACGAGATAATAAATATCTTAACTATTCATGAGAACTTTGGTTAAAATTTCTAGAACATAAAATATTTAACCAAACATGTTAGGGTAACATACACATAAAATTTAACATTTTCTAGTGAATTAGAAAGCTAGACATTATTATTTAGATGAAATTGTTATTAGTTAGGATTTAATAAGGTAGACTAATTATATAGAGGAAAGAATAAATACATTTATTATCCATATGGTTCAAAATATACAGAGAAATATAATTGGTAATACACACATGTAATAACAATTTCACGAGCACCCTTAAAATGTCATAGGTACTTGTAAATGATGTCATAGAATGTAACAATTGATTAACCTTAATGTAGTTATTAATAAAGTTAAA
This sequence comes from Cyathermia naticoides, assembly GCA_033042655.1. Classification (NCBI taxonomy): domain Eukaryota; kingdom Metazoa; phylum Mollusca; class Gastropoda; order Neomphalida; family Neomphalidae; genus Cyathermia; species Cyathermia naticoides. The sequence goes on from JAUTWP010049091.1 coordinate 9,599, forward strand.
TATACCAAAGAAGATAGTTTCTAAATGATAAAAACATTTGTTTTACATTGTTATGCATTATTCTGGTCCATAAAAGGAGATCACTACACAAACTGCAGGGTTTACCGGTTTCTGTTTGTCATTCATGTGTAATTGTACGATTACAATGTCTTTGAATATGTAGTGATAAATGATGTCAGAGAATTGTGACCTTTATTTAGTTGTTAATAAGATCGTGATTTATTCTGCAAGTTTACAGACAATTTTCATTTAAAATGGTTGTTTTCGCTGTGTGGATAATAAAGAAATTATCACACTCGAATGAGGATCGAACGAAAACTATGAAACAAGTTTCATAATTTTCGTATGATCCTCACGCTCATATAATAATCTCTATCTAATACATTAATTCTTACTTGATGAGTCCAGTATCAAGTAGATGACAGAGTTTGAAGATGTTTCCCTCCAATTGGAATGAGCTGCCAGTAACTTGCATAACTTGTAGCCAATGACGGTTGCGTATTTCCTGTAAGAATGCAAGAGTACATACTGCAATGTCTTTGTTAAAAAATCATAATGTAACCATTGACTGCTATGTGTAAAATTAAATATAATGGAATTGTAATATTTTGGGAAATGATCACCGACAGAAAATATTTTATTAGTTTACTATACATTTATGAAGTTTAAATATTAGATACTATTTAGAATGATTAATGATTAGGATGAAAGAGAATGTTTTTTCTATATAATATTATTCTGTATCCACCACAATTACCAGTATACAACATCATAATAATCCCCTATCAGATTACTTTCATTTAAAACTATTCAAATTTTAAAACTATTTTCCAATTATGTTTTTTTTCCATTTTAAGAACAGTAGCCATATTTTTTGGAAATATATTTTGAGTTCATATATTAGACAAACCAATATAATTAAGCCTTGGTGCTGTGCTTAAATAAAGATAAATTAGATCTATAAGTTGCCTTCAAACCTTTCAGTTTCAAACACACAGAAAAAAATACCAAAAACATTTATGTAACATATTAAAAACTGTAAAATAGAGATTATAAATTATAATGTTTATGTGTATAACAATCTTCCCACTATTTTTAATTAATCAACCTATGTATAAACAAACTAATAATCAATCATTTTATTAAAAAAGAAGAAAAAACATATTTTGTAATTTTTAACGAAAAAGTTGGAAAATAAAAGAAAATAGTACAGTAAAAACTACACATACAAAAGTGCATGACGTTTTGCTATGAGGGGCATGGGGAGCAGGAGTCTATATTGTATAAACTATTCCCCTATGGAACTGGCTACATTATACATATATACTCAAATAAACAGACTACAGCGTGCAGATCTACAGTGAAACTATACGTATGATCTAAACTACTAATATAAAACTGTACCAATCTTAAATATGAATATCTGAAATGATACAGCCTACATGCTTATAATATATATTTATAGTATATGAACATGCAATCACGAAACAACATGCAACAAGCTTTTTATAAATGAAATGATTAATACTGTTACAATGGATGATTAGTATGACGTAACTAAATAACCAATATCAGTCTATCACCTCTATAATACAGGGGAGTGATGTTTTCTCGCCTAGATGTTACTAGGATAGAGATAACTTATAAAAAAGAAGTGTCAATCTAGATCTAACTAGCAGACATACACACACATGAATATAAATAATTTTTACGATAGCAGTTCTTCAATCTGAATTAGCCTTCGATAGTTTTATTTCTACATGTCACAAATTGAACATTCTTACATGTGTGCAGTGTATATATACACACCTCATCACATATATGATATTTATAGTGAATTCAAATATCATGGAATTTAAATTAAAAACAAATAATTGGAATGCTTTAAAAAATATATTTGTGCAAGTCTACAATTTAAAAAAGAAAAATTTAATATTTTGTCTACAGTGGGAGCATTTCACTTCAATATTTTAACAACTGCCAACTCATTATGGTGTTTTATGGATTTTCAATTGAGAAACTTTTTAGAAGAAAAATAATAAACATGATGTGTTATACAGACATATCTATACAATTAAGCCAGTAGCACATGAGAGTATGATGTCTAAATATGATTATATCTGTAAAGCCATGTCATACGAGTATGCACAGATAATACATGTCTAACAGTTCAACATATGCCTCCATTCTAATGTGAACAAATAACAATAATGGGCAGTGCAGTGCTAAAATGTATATTAATACTCACTGGTAACCCAAATCTATTTTGAACCTGGTGTAAATTGATATTGAGTGTTAGTACAAAATACCAAAATAATTAAAAAGCATGTGGTTACTCTTATGAATGTGCTCAAACCATTCCAAGATTTCATCATAGGAAAAATTATACACATGTCAATAACCAAATATTGTTATGTAAAATGTTATAAGTATGCAATTAATTTGGTTAAATTAAAAGCAAAAACAAAACAAAATCACAAACCTGGTCCACATTTACAAATAACTATTCAATTATTTATTCATATAATATTTATTTTTATGTCATAATGTCAAATGAATGCTCTAATAATGTCAGGTTTTTAGAAAGAATATATTATGTGAAAATGTTGACAATTCTTTAGATTTTAATTATCTGTGGAAATAAACCACTTTGCATGTTGGTTGTGGTATTTAATTAAGGTGAAATTCTTAGTGGAATATAATAAATACAGAACCAATGTTTCAACATGTTATTTATCATACGCATTTATTGAGTACGCTAATTATAACAATTATAATTATAACATATTTTCTGTTCCAACCAGTGGTCCACAACTGGTTTATCAAAGGACATGGTATGTGCTGTCCGGATTGTGGGAAACTGCATATAAAAGACCCATTGCTGCTTATTGTAAAAAGTAGCCTATGTGGTGATAGCAGGCTTCCTCTGAAGAAATTTGTTAAAATGACCATAATTATGTTTAATGTCCAATAGGGCTCCGATAAGATAAAATTTACTTTTATTGTGCACAATAATTTTAACACTCACATCCTATATGGCCTCATACCATACATCCTTGCACTCTGTAAACTTGTGCAATAAAAATCACGGGAAAACAATAGATGTGCAGCTCTATAATTACATAGATTTGAAATTTTCTAGTCTAAAATACTTCAAACCATGCTTGAAAAACTTGTGTCTTGGGCACATGCAACAGCCTAACATAAAATCCATGTTTAACTATTCCACTACAAACACTAGGATGAAAAAATATCAGATTCACACAAAAAGATAGTAAAGTAAAGTTTGTTTTGTTTAACGACGCCACTGGAACACATTGATTTTATCATCATCGGTTATTGGACGTC
>JAUTWP010049202.1:0-12945 GCA_033042655.1 Cyathermia naticoides
GAGTAGCCTATGTGGCGGCAGCGGGTTTCTTTCTAAAAAGTGTGTCAAAATGACCATATGAATGACGTCCAATAACCTATGATAAGATAAAATCAATGTGTTCCAGTGGCGTCGTTAAACAAAACAAACTTTACTTTACTTTACATTCCATCCACTTGTCCACATCTGGTTCACCAAATGTTATGGTATTTTATTTCCTGTATGTAGAATAGTGCACATAAAAAACAGTTTGTTTGTTTTTTTATCAAAAAGAGTAGTTTATTGAACACAATAAGTCGTCAATATCGCAAGGTAACACCTAATAGGCGTAGCATATGTTTCGCTAGTGTGTTTCTTCTGATGACCATAGGTCGCAAATACTGTATGTTTGATACCTACTATATAATATAAAATAGTGTGCTGGGATGTCGTTTAAACAACATCTCATTTCTTTTATACATTGTAAACATTGCACATACTATTTGAAAGGTGATATGTGAGTTTTTCCCTTATTATTCCGGGGAGCGTGACGTTGCTCAATCGGTAGCGTGTCTGCCTGTGAAGCGGTCGATCTTCAGATCGATCCTCAGTAGACACAGCTTCAATTTGGGCTATTTTTTGTTCCAACTAGTGGTCCACAACTGGTTCATCAAAGGCCTTAGTATGTGTTGTCCTGTCTATGGGAAAGTGCATATAAAAGACCCCTTGCTGCTTATCGGAAAGAGTCGCTTATGTAGTGGCAGCGGGTTTCCTTTGAAGAAATGTGTCAAATTGGCCATATGCATGACGTCCAATAGCCGATGATAAGATAAAAATAAATGTGCTCTAGTTAAATATTTTTTTGCGTTTTGATGAGTCATTCCTATTACCACCGACCATAGAGGCACGTCATTGATCACATGAGTTTAACCACCTGTGTACGCAGAAGTGAGAATTTGCTCAAATAGGGCATCGTGCAGTATGTGGGTGGATATTTCAGATGAATAAACTCGTCTGCAGTTCTTCTACAATGGCGACAAAACATCAGTATGATGATGACGGTTACTGGTCTGATGAATCCTGTTTGCTGAAGGAAATTCCAGAAATGAAACTGCCTGTTTTGGTAAAAGTAAGCGAGGGTATTTATTCTAAGGACAATTGCAACACGTTTTCACGCGGTGACATTATCAAGATAGATTCCTGTCAACAGATAGAACGGGTAGAAGGTTTCGTTGCAAAGTGGGACAACAACAGATACCAACAGACACCGACAGAAATTAAAATACCACTGCATTATAATGGGTGGGTGAACGTTTTGCCCATACATGGCGAAGCGTTTGAATACACTTCAGTGAATCAGCTAATGCATTATTTTCCCAAGAAGATAAGAACTGGGTTTAAAATGACATTCAAAGACTTGTCAGGAAGACATTGTATTCTGAAGAACAATGAAGTACTCGATATTTTGAATGTTTATGAAAGCGAGAAGGCTCAAGACGTTGGTTTGGTGGTAAGAAGCACAACTTCGTACATTATTCTTCCGCGTAACCTCAAAGGATCCTTCATAACCGTGTCACACTACCAGAAGTACACAATACAAGAGGTCATGCAGTTTCGAATGCCACAGTGTGTTAGGTTTTTGCAGCAAGGTTTCGACGTAACCGTGACAAACAATTTTCAGGAAGCTGCAGCTAACGTGAACAACTTTCAACGTGACGTCATACTGACAGGTAAGATTGAGAAATCAACAATTCTCTGTGGTCACTATAAAGCTTTGGAGCCTCATGTGTCATCTGCTATGAGTCGTCGTAGCGCGGTCATTCTTCCCCTGGATAACGAAGACGTTGCTAGCATTGAAGTCCAATTGCCAATCGAGATGGACAACCATGATTACGAAGATTTCGTTCTTCACCATTTCTCCAAAGAAAATACCAAGAAGTCTGTAGAAGGTCTTTTATACATGGACTTCTCCAAAGTCCCTGGTCTGCGGTTCATCCCCGATGAGAATGTATCTCCATCAACTTCTCCCCGACCACCACCACCACCACGACCACCACGACCACCACGTCTCTTTAATTCATTGTCTTTCCCCAGTGAAGAAAACAAACCAAAACTGGTGACCAGAAAAGAAGTTAAATCAGCACCGTTTCCAATGTATTCAGAAGGGTCATTAGAAGCAAGATCGGCAACCTTTCCAACAAATTCAGGAACCAAATCAGGAGCTATTCCAAGTCTGTCAAAACTGGAAGTTCTGTATCCATCACAATTATTGGCAAAATATAAGAATGCACAATCTAAACAGAAAGGTAAGTTTTAGTGTGATCTTATTATTATTATCATGATCATCATTATTATCATAATCATTACCATCATTTTTAGTATCATGATCATCATGATCATCATTATTATCATCATCATAATGAATACTAGTATTACTTCTTTTTTGTAATGACTTTTTTGTTTCAAATTGTATTTGTTAATATTGCAAAATAATCAAAATGGTCATTTACATTGCCACATATTATTATGCTTTTAGTTTTTCTATTATTAAAATTGAAGTTATTATTAAAGTGTCACCGAGTTTTAAAACAATGATATCTCAAACTATTGTTTTAATTTTACATAATAATGACATTTTCATTATTTTTTCAAATGATGTGATTATTTTGAGTAATCGTTTTAAACTTGCAATATCTGAAATATTTTTTTGTATTTAATTATTTGTAATATAATTATGATTCAGGTTTGTTAAGTGGCCTTTACGCTCCTTTAAAAACACTGGCTCTATCAATCTATGTAACTGTTTTCCGTTCCAGACAGAGGCCCACAACTGATTTATCAAAAGCTGTGGTACTAGTAAGTGCTGTTCTGGCTATAGGAAAGCGTTTATAAAAGACCCATTGCTGCTTATCTGAAAGTGTTGCCTATGTGACGGCAGTGTGTGTCTTCGGATGACCATGTGTGAGACATTGTTGAACACAGCATTGCAGGATGTCATCTATTTCTTTAACATTAAAACATGGTCACATAATTAGAGAAAGGTGTTTGTATTGGACTGATGAAATCTTGTTTAATTGTAGACCCTACTCGTGAGTTGTATTGAACTGATGAAATATTGTTTAATTGTAGACTCTACTCATGAGTTGTATTGATGAAATCTTGTTTAATTGTAGACTCTACTCATGAGTTGTATTGAACTGATGAAATTTTGTTTAATTGTAGAAATCTTGTTTAATTGTAGACTCTACTCGTGAGTTGTATTGAACTGATGAAATCTTGTTTAATTGTAGACTCTACTCGTGAGTTGAGGGATGAAACTTCACGCGACATGACTTTGATTGGAGAGTTATTCACAAACAGATCATCTGTCACAGAAGGTTTGTGTTCACGATTGTCTGCATTTAGAATTATTGAGGTCGTCGGATCGACCCTTCTCAGTGGACCCAGCTGCAGTTTGGGCTATTTTCCGTTCCAAACAGTTCTCGACTGCTTAATAAAATGCCGTGATATGTGCTGTCCTGTCTATGGTTAAGTGCACATAAAAGATCCCTTGCTGCTTATTGGAAAGACTAGCCTATGTGGCGGCAGCGGGTTTCCTCTAAAAGAAATGTGTCGAAAATACCATATGTATGATGTCTAATAGCCGCTGATAAGATAAAGATTAATGTGCTCATTCAACGTCATTAGAATGATTGAACCCCCCTTTGAATATCTCATATACAGTCGAGTAGGACGCAGGTTGTAAAAAGAAGGGTCATCGGATCGATACTTCACGATTGATCTATTTACATTTGGGATATTTTTTATTCCATTCAATGATCCACAACTGTTTGAACACTTAAGGTCCCACAAACTGTTGACTTTAACACAATACAAACTGTTGACTTTAACACAATACAAACTGTATTGAGAAATAAGACTTAAAAAGCCAGATAACGTGTTTGTAGATCTAGGCCTACTTCTTTAAATAATCATTTGGTTGAAAAGATCTGTATTCTTTTGTTGTACATGGTCTATCTTCTTCTTCTTTTCTTTTTCTTCTTTTTCTTCTCTCTCTCTCTCTCTCTCTCTCTTCACTATAAAATGGTGTGGTGAAAGTGGTACATGTAGAATATTTACTTATAACTTGTTTAGCATATTCAATGTCAGAGATAAAATAAATAAATAATGGAAAATTTCGTCAGGATGTCATTATTATTAGTTCTTAGGATAACGTTATAATTGACGCGATTTGCAAGACAATTTATTTATTTATTGGGTCAAATCAACAAATATTAGGGGTCGCCCACGCACTTCGGTCTCAGATTCACTTGAAATTTGTACTAAATATACCTTTGTTATCTCCATGAATAAATATATGTTTGGGCTCTGTATTCCAAGTTTTGTGTAGATATTATTGAGGTAATAGAGATGTGATATACAATGTATAGCAGACTGGTAGCTTGTAGTAGTCATACTGATTGCTAACAGACCTCTGAAAATTGACCAAAATGGCATTTTATCTTGCGAGCAGCCATTTATAAGACACAAAAACACAATCTTATATTCATTAGGCTACAGACATTTAATTTTTGTGTGTTTGTCAATTCTAGTCCAGATTAATGTGTAGATTAATTATGGAATAAAACCATTCTGAAATCAGAAAAGAAGTCTTGTTGTTAACATTTTCAACGATAAGTGCGTGGGCCATTTGTTGATTTGAAATGGAATGACCTTATTATAACTCTGCTACGTTGTCTCTAGGAGACTTCTAATTATGTTAAAAGGTAATAGTTTAGGCAAAAAAATTAAGTTTGTTTGTCCTTGTAAAACCCGACCGACGCACACAAATTGGCCTTTGTCAAACTCTTTTTACGCATTTTAGAGATTTTTGTTTTTGGTTTAACCAATTTCAGTTTGTGAATCTTGTAGCTAAATATGCATGAAAACAAAATAAATTCTCCCTGCCTACTCACATTGGAAAGTACAGGTCGGAAATGGAGAAACAAAACTATTTTAAGGATGGCTTTATGTATTTATGTGTTTATTGAACGGGAGAAATGTGGCAGAGAGTCTATAATTAATACCATAATGGTTTTATTTGTTCCAGCAAGTGTGGAGAACACAAATAAGGTGAGTAAGATTCTATTTGCATCTACTCTTCACATCGTATACAAATTGTCACACAGTTGAGTTGTACAGCACCTGACTTAAGTGAACAATTTGGACTATTTCCAATTTCATCTGTTTCACATATTGAGCTATTTCCCTTTTCACTTCACAGATTGGGCTATTTCCATTTTCACTTCAAAGATTGGGCTATTTCCCTTTTCACTTCACAGATTGGGCTATTTCCCTTTTCACTTCACAGATTGGGCTATTTCCCTTTTCACTTCAAACATTGGGCTATTTCCATTTTCACTTCAGATTGGGCTAGTTTCCTTTTCACTTCAAAGATTGGGCTAATTACCATTTCACCTAATAACCTTACAAATTGTGTTATTTCCCATTTTCATCTAGTACTTCACAGATTGTGTTATTTCCCATTTTCATCTAGTACTTCACAGATTGGGTTATTTTCCATTTTCATCTAGTACTTCACAGATTGGGTTATTTCCCATTTTCATCTAGTATTTTACAGATTGGGTTATTTTACTTTACATCTAGTACTTGACATATTGGGCTATTTCCCATTTTACCTAGTATTTCACAGATTGGACTAGTTCCCATTCCAACTAGTATTTCACATATTCGGCTACAGTCCACATATCAGCAACTGATTAAACAATACGTTGGGGTGTCATTAAACAAATATACCTTAGGCCTATCTGTATCACAAAAATAAATACTTAGTTGCTAAAATTATTGTCAAGTTTTAATATAACATTTAAAATTGAAACGGTAGAATCAAACAAGTTGATAGAAACATAATGATCAATTTTACTCTTTTTTGTAAATTACAGGTAAAGGAAAGTAAGTTTGGAATTATGGGCCGCCGATTTATGGAACAAACTCGCATCTTAACCCAAGAAGCTCGCAGAATAATGTCAGCGCTTGTCGATCAAACGTCATCTGTCCAAAATGATGCCAATGTTTATGACTATATTGACGAAGACTTGATGGACACGCAAGGATATGAGAGTTACAAGGGAATTGTTGCTGGTACACAAGAAAACGGAAATGTCTCTGCCCATGTGACGTCAGAAAAGGAAAAAACGCGATCAAAGATGGCGGACGAACACGGGGATGCAAAAGAGGAGTTTGTTAAGATGTCTGTTCATGAATTGGGGAATTGTTTTTTGCAGTGTGGAATGCCAAAGTTAGCAGCGATTTGTCGTCGGAATACAATTAATGGAAAACTTTTTGCAGGTTTTTCACTCGTTCAGCTGAAAGAAAACCCTTTCTTTTTGACTGATGTTGAGATCACTAAAGTTGATAAAATTACACGAGGCTGCAGACCAAAGTACTAATACAAGGTGTTTTTAAATATTGTGACCTTCTTGTATATATAATTTATTGTCTCATTCTTACAAGACATGTACGTATGTACGTGTGAACATATGTAAAATGTGATGACTACTTTGTAAATATTCGACCTGTCTAATAAAACAAGTGCATTGTTTAAACCAGATTCACGGGACCAATGCAATATGCTGGTTTAGACAGAGTGCTGGTTTAGACAGAGTGCCATTATAGATTGATTTCATCCAGTGTTATGGAGGTGGACGGGACTTTGAAATTGTGCTGGTTTACACAGAAATCCGGATTAGACAAATGCTGGTTTAGACAGAGTGCCAGTATAGACTGATTGCATCCAGTGTGCTGGTTTAGATAGAAATCCGGATTAGACAAATGCTGGTTTAGACAGTCCATTGTAATTATAAAGATTATGCGATTGACCTTTTTATTCCGTTAGGGGCCGGGAGCTAGCTCAATATGTACATAGTGTTTGCCTGAAGTCATTCCGTTAGGGGCCGGGAGCTAGCTCAATATGTACATAGTGTTCGCCTGAAGTCATTCCGTTAGGGGCCGGGAGCTAGCTCAATCTGTACATAGTGTTCGTCTGAAGTCATTCCGTTAGGGGCCGGGAGCTAGCTCAATATGTACATAGTGTTCGTCTGAAGTCATTCCGTTAGGATGGAAGCTCATCGGTTGATTCATTTGCTGATTGTATTTTGTTGTCCCAACTAGTGCTCCAAAACTGAACAAATGTTCTGCTATGTGTTATCCTGTCTGTAGGATAATGCATATAAAAGTTCCCTTGCTACTAATAGTTTCCCTGAAATTTTGTTTTGTGTCGGGATTTTGACCATGTCACTATTATTCTTTGTTGGTGTTCGTCGAATCAATCATTCTCAGTTGACACATTGGAGCCTTTTCATTTCTAGCACACTTGTCCTTTTTTACCACGGAATATTAAACCACCTGATATTATATTGTATCTTGGTTCCTCGAAACACATGTATCAAACCACAGTTCTTGAACTTCAAAATTAATGTTGGCTTCATTAATGTCTATACTAAAATAATGCAATAGCTTCTGCTGCAGTTTTCCAATTTGATACAATGTCCAAGAGAGTTCCTGAAACATGGAGACTTATTAAAGCTATTTTCCCACATAGACGACCTTGGCCACGACCGAGCACGATTTAAGCAGATCTAGACAGTCGCGGTCGGTAACATGATCGTGTTCAGTCGTATGTGATCGGTGGTGATCGTGCGCGGTCTTATGACGATCGTACAGGTGCTTAGGTCGTGCTCTAATTTTTGAGCATGTTCAAAAAATTAGAACACGACCTGAGAACTACAAATAACAATTTAGTTGTACTCAGGCGTATGACTATTGTGTATATTCGTGTTGTCGTGTCCAGTTCTATGGCGATCGTATGAAGATCGTGTTCAGTCGTACAAGGAAGCGTGGGAAATAACTCATACAACTGAACACGATCTTCATACGATCAAATACGACTGCAAACGACTTTCATATGACCTTCATACGACTGTCACATGACTGAACAAGACTTCCATATGACCGTCACACGACCAATATTTGAACTTCCAGTTGTGTCACGTGTCACTAAAGTCAAATCAACAACAAGCATGCCGCCTCGCAAACGTTATGTAAAAACAGGTCACAAAGGCAACAAAGGTGGCAAAAAGAAGCCTGAAGTGAATGTGGACCATGTAGACACGACAGAAACACCTAGATCTTCGAAACACCACGTGGAGGAGGTGGATCCCAGCGCCAAATACAATGAAACTACGCACATGGGTGAAACTAACATGTCAGCCAATGGGGAACCTCATGAACCCCCGGATACACCTCATCAGGATATAGCATCCCATTTATATACACATCAGACCACGTGACCAAAAAGTAAAACAAAAATCGTATGGATATCGTATCGTTTTCTTGTACAGTCATATGGCAGAAAATGGAGAATAACGGCATCCAGATTTGGAGAAATTTGTCATGCTACAGAAAGGAGAAACACACAGAAACTCTGTGAATCCATAGTCTTTCCCATACCACTCACGGCACCACCCATCATTCATGGAAAACAATATGAATCTGTGGCAGTAAACAAATTTGAGTGCCTGTTCAATCTTGATGTTAAAAAATGTGGTCTTTATGTTATGCCAAAGCTTCCCTTTCTGGGGGCTTCACCTGATGGAATTGTGGACACAACATCGATTTTAGAAATTAAATGTCCCTACACAGGGAGAAATTCAGAAATCATTCCTGGGAAACTGTTCCCCTTCTTAGAATATGACTCGGATGGTGCCATAGTATTAAAAAAATCCAGCAATTACTACTGTCAGGTACAAGGACAGATGTACATATCTGGGTCAAACCTCTGCTATTTTGTGGTGTATACACATCAAGACCTTGTTGTTTTGAAAATTGACCTGGACACAGAAGTATTTCTTGAGTACATGCTTCCAAAATTGGAAACATTTTATACAACATACTTACGACCTTACATTGCAGGGAATTTTTAAGTGACATTATATTTTCAATTTTTAAGTAAAGAATGACATTTGAAATATAATGTGTACACATTATATATGTTAAATTGATGTAATACATATTTTGAACTGTTTAAAAGTTGTTGCTTGATTTTGTTCATACATACAAATAAAAACATATAATCAAGATTTATTCATGAACACAAATCATAATAGAAATTTATACAAAATAAAATCAAATGTCAGTTATGTCTTATGATGTTGCTACTTTAAAATTAATTGATACAGGTACCAGAGTTGATTTGTTATTATGCCAGTAATCCGACAATGGAGTTTCGAAAATTGTTGATACTAAAACAGATAAAAATGATTCTTTCTCCCATGATTACCTTGGTATGTGACAAGTCTTTTTTTAATATTTTGAATGTTTTGCCAAGGCCAATCAAATGTGTATTCTCTTAGAAGCAACTCTTCTGTCATGGACAACTTCTGCTGGTTCGAGCTGTGATTTGCCTTTCAACATGGTTGGCGTGTTAACAAAAACATCTTTTGATGCAAATAAATCCTGCACCATAATTCCACGGTCTGCCATTATACTGTCATTTTTTTCAAAAAATGTGTCGCTGCTAGTACATAATTTGCTTCTTTCAATAATCTGGCGATCACTTGTTGAACCCCCATAACTGCTGCTGACATAACAAATCAAACCTCGTGGTGTGCAACCAATGATGGTTTTCAAAGTGTTCTTATTTTTATAAGATGAAAACGTAGCACTTTGTGCCTGAACATTGGATGGCTTTTGGATGGGGATTTCAGTGGCATCTAGTATTACCCTTGTGGAAGGATATTGAAGTTTAAAATTCTCAGGCATGGTATCCTGTGTAACTGTCTTTGAGGGCCAAATATTAATTTCTTTCAGCTGAAAGAACAGAAAGTTTATCCAGGTATTAACAATTTGGCTAACAACAGACTGACTTAAGCCAAACATTATCACAAGTTCCATATCGTCTTTGGCTTGTCTCAGTTTCATCAATGTTAAAAATAGCTGGTTTTTGGGTGTCAGCATGCTGCACTTATAATCCAAGTGGTCAACAACTGGCCCAAGCACATTAAAAAACAGCATGAAATGTTCATAGTCATCAAAACTTGTATAATACTGAATTGCCTGTGGTTCAAACATATATTTTTCTACAGAAAATGTATTTTTAATTAAACTGCACTGAACTGCACATTCTACGTATATAGTTCCATCATTGAGATCACAATCTCCTGCAATGGCTGTTTCACTTTCAGGTAGTGTTGTCACAACCGTTTCGTAATTGCCAATATCTGTGATATTTATATCCACCTCAGCCTGTACTCTTTGATTAGGGCTATGTCTTTTCCGTCGGAGTGCAGATTGACTCATTTCAGGAGTGAAACTAAATATCGACGGCACAGCATCTCTTTTAAGGTTTTTTCTTTCACCTGTAATGACAGAAAAAAATTTTAATGATCTGAATTTTTTTTATTAAAGCATGGTATTATGCCCTGAAACTTTTACTGTCACCCCATTTAATGAACCTACGTATGAAAAATTTAATACAGGGAGAGGTATACATATAAATAATATAATATACATTATTATTATTTAAAGTAAAACATTTTGTTTATAGCTGAGTAGATAAGGAGTCATACCCGCCAAGAGTTTTCTCTCATGGTTAGGGTAGGAAACCTTATAGATTGAAGGTGGGAGAAATATGGCTCTTTCTATTTTTTGTAAAGGCAAACAAATGTTTTAATAGAGTGAGAGAGTGGTTCAAGGGTATACGTAAATATAAAATCCACTATAAATTAAAAAAATATTATATTTCTTTTAATAGCCAAGTAGATAGGAGTCCAACCCACTATGATTACTATAATCTACAGGCATCTTAATAATAATATATTTCACTGGCATCGCCCAAAAAAGGATAATATATAAAAATGCTTATAAATTATAAAACAAAGAACATCACCCACTTACTGGATCATAAATGGGAGTGTCCAACCAATATTTTTTTTATAAACTATAGTAATAGACAGACTACACTCTAAAGTATGATATCATATTATAATGTCATATAGTGATATACTAATACTGTATTATTAGTGTATTAACTATTATGAGTATAGGCAAACATTATTCTTAACATCCCGCCTCTCCCCTCCCCTTCAAAATGCTGGCTACGCCCACTATCTTTTCATCAGACACCATAGTATGATAATACCAAATAACAAATAAATTATACTAACCCAAAGAATGAGAATGCACAGTTCTATAATCGTCCGCTTGAAAATGTTTGTGACACACCACGTCATGTCTCCCTGGCACCCACAGTTTTTTTTACTTCTGGTCAACGCGTTTAATTACAACACGCCACTTCATTCGGACACATGGATTTCGAGGGAAGATATGGCCTCCGGTATTTGACGTACAGCAGGGTACACAACAATACTGGGGCATTATTAATCGAACAAAAGATAACACACTTGAATGATTCTATACAAAAGATGCTAAGAAAGTAAACCGGAAGGATGAGTCTATAACCGATAGCGCGCTCGCGCCCTCTGTAGGGGAGATACCATTTTTTCCAGTTTTCACACACTTTGTTCGGCTTCATCGATTAGCTTATAATTATCTACATTGTGTAGGTTATTAGAAGACTGTTCTCGAGAATATATATATAAACAAAACATTAGGCCATCCTTAAAAATATGTTTGTTTGTCCATTTCCTACCTGTAATTTCAAATGTGGGAAGGTAGAATTTTTATTTTTTGCTCCATTCATATTTAGCTAAACGATTTATAAACTGTAATTGGTTAAACCCAAAAAAAAATCATGTTCGGCCCTGTAACGTCATACAACGTTTTGACTTAGGTCCCCCCTACCTTTTCTTCCACTCTCACCCCCACACACTCCCAGAGTGTTTCATAATATTTGATAGGATTTACTTATTTGGTTATTAATTATATAAGTAACAATATAATGTATAACAAAATTGTGTGTTAGTCCATGTTATTTTATCGAAGATATTATCACATATCGTCATAATATATGCGAGGCGGCAACATATGCTGCGTATGAGGTTGTTTAATGGGTTTTTTTTTATTTTTTTAAATATTTATTGTCCCCAGAGCATAGGCAGTGAATAGGTTGGGGAGCCATATTCACTGCCTTACACACATGTACACATATTTACAATGTAAAAAAAATTGAAAAATCGCAAAATTTAGATCCTAGATCCGCCACTGATAATATAATATTATGTTTTCATCTGTATTAGGCCCTACATATTACCTAACTCTAAGATGATTAATGTTTCCTTAAAGAACATAAAATAGATGACATAAAAACAATGTTCACCGTGCAGCGTTCATAAGCATAAATCTCGGCTTCCATGACGTAATATGCTATGTTAATATTAGCAGGATAAATAAAACAGCTGTTATCGAAAGACAGCAAGGGATACTTTGTGGACCAGTGCTAAGCGGTATATACCTGCATATCAGAGCTTGGACAGCAAGCGATACTTTGTGGACCAGTGCTAAGCGGTATACACCTGCATATCAGAGCTTGGACAGTTGTCTGATGGAAGAACGTAAATCATTCACTGTGCTTAACAATTGAGATTCGATCCCGGTACATACTAGTATCAAGTTCGATGGCCTACTCTCCACAAGGACGCAGATCAATTTAATCTAGATTTGTAAAATAGTTAGAGGTCTTCACGTCACTTAGAGAATCCTTTCAAAACGCTAGATGCTCTGACTTGAGTATCTCTTTCTATTCCTGTATGTCACTGGGACTTTGCTAAAGCCGCATTCTCTAGAAAGTAAAGTTTGTTTTGTTTAACGACGCCACTGGAGCACATTGATTTTTATCTTATCATCGGTTATTGGGTGTCATTCATATGGTCATTTTGACACACTTTTGTTAGAGGGAAACCCGCTGCCGCCACATAGGCTACTCTTTTCGATAAGCAGCAAGGGATCTTTTATATACACTTTTCCATAGAC
>JAUTWP010049313.1:0-12943 GCA_033042655.1 Cyathermia naticoides
TGACGTCCAATAACCGATGATGATAAAAAATCAATGTGTTCCAGTGGCGTCGTTAAACAAAACAAACTTTACTTTTTACTTTTAATGATTGAAAAACATCAAATGCCAGTCTCTGGAAGCATCTTCTAATGTTTCTATAATTTTAATGTCTAGAATGTGTTTTGGACATCGTACTGATCTTGCTGCATAATGCGCTGGGCGTCATTAACCAACATTAGGTTTCTTACCGTTAACAGGCAATTGTACCAAGACTGTAACATATTCCTGTTCTGGGCAGTGCAACCCTGTCTTGAACAGAAACCTTTTTACCAGTCCCAGTCCAGGCAGTACATCCGGTGAAGTCAGATGGTGTGCCCATGATGGGCCTGCTTGAAGATTGTTGTATCTTTTATCTTGACTGGGACCTAGACTTTAACATAATAATATTCTGCATCTTTGTATTATTACTACGTATCCTTAATACTTGGCTTTAATCCGTCCATCATTCTTGTATTATTAGTATTATTATTGTATAGATTTAATGCATTGCTGTATCATTGTATACTGTATCCATGTAATATTACTACGTATTCTTAATGCATTGTTGTATCAGTGGCAGTAAGCAGATTAAATGTTGAGCCTCAGTAAAGAAGATTCGGTTTATTAGCTGTCAGTTTGGAATTAGCGGGTGTAGAAATCTTGGGATGATGATGGTTGATTACACGTGCTATTACTCCACTCAGCTCGTCTGTAGGTTATACAGTTGGAAAACTTCGCACATTTTCCTCATAGTAATCATTCAGAGAAACATATTTGATCTTCTAGAACAAAATGGCTGATCAAAAACAAAATGGCTGATCAAAAACAAAATGGCTGATCTTAAACAAAATGGCTATCTTAAACAAAATGACTGATCAAAAACAAAATGGCTGATCAAAAACAAAATGGCTGATCAAAAACAAAATGGCTGATCAAAAACAAAATGGCAAGACGTAAACAAAATGACGGTCACAAACAAAATGGAGGGTCACACAAAAAATGACGGGTCACAAATAAAATGGTAGATGAAATCCTTTGATTCAAATTAATGCAACTGTTAATCTTCAGAATCATAACTAATATAAATGCTAAATCCTAGAGGAAATTATATTTGTTTGAAATGTTTATGGTGAATTAGCTGAAAACGTCATCATACTAGTATTTGAGAAAATTACGGAATTTGGCGAGGAGTTCCGAATTAAGCCGATCCACAGTTTTCGGAAACTTTAGAATTTAGTCGTAAAAGATAACCTCGGGTACAAAAGACATATATTTGTTGTGTAGGCGTGTAAGTCGATACAATGCTTTCAGTATGAGATCATTTCAGTGTACTGAAATAGCTTAGAATGTTAATAAATGTAATTTAAAAATTCTTGTCTCGGTGAGATTAAAATTGCTCGCACTCTGCCACACGACGTAATAAGAGAAAAGTATAGCTGCTCCAATAAGCTAACACGTGTCTTTAATTAATACAAAATGACTCTTGTTTTGTACCAATTGACCGTTTTATCTTTGAACAGATTATTTGTTTTGTTTAGTTAGTTGGTTATATTATTTAGTTTTATGCTTACATCCAACCCCACACCTTAGTTTCGTATCTGTAATATAGATATACTGCAGAGATAGCTCTTAGTTTCGTACTTTGTTTATTACGTAATACATATTATCACGTAATTAATGTAAAATGTGTCTTAGTACGCACATACATGTAAGTAATATTAGTATATGTCCTCGTGTTTTAGCAAATTCAGACAGACAGACAAACAAATAATTTACTAACGTTCCAATGTGTGGATACAAAATAAATATATGACCAACCGAAACGTTTTATCACGTGCAAACAAAAGCATTGAGTTCTTACTAATTTACATAAATTAAAATTTTAATTAAATTTAATTAGATATTTTACAAAAGAAAAGGAAAAAAAACAGGAAAAGATATCACAATTTATCAAAGATACGGCAACCATAACAATCATTAATTTTATGTAATTGAAAATGAATGCTGAATTGTTTTGTCTCAGTTGTTTATGCAACACAACAATAGTATCAGATAAGGCACAGGTCAGGTCAAGTTGTTGAACGTCTACATTCAGAGCCAGGTTGTTATAGCAGACGCCAATCACGGGCACAGTTTATGGTTTTATCCATCCACCGTGTCCGGGACAGGGAGGGTGAGTAGGAATTTGAAGCGAGATAAGGCACGCAAAGGAATTTAATTTTATGCTGTCAGTCTCTCGTAATTCCTATAATGATAAACATTAACTTTAAGAAGGACCCAGCTGCAGTTTGTGCTATTTTCCGTTCCAACCAGTGGTCTCTACAACTGGTTCATCAAAGGCCGTGGTTTGTACTGTTCTGTCTATGGAAAAGTGCATATAAAATATCACTTGCTTCTTATTGAAAAGAGTAACCTATGTGGCGGCAGCGGGTTTCCTTCTAAAAAGTGTGTCAAAATGACCATACGAATGACGTCCAATAACCGATGATAAGATAAAAAAATCAATGTGTTCCAGTGGCGTTGTTAAACAAAACAAACTTTACTTTAATATACATTTTAAATGAACTTTCTAAATGGGAGTTTTAACATTTAAAATAATTAATTAGAAACATTAAATTTAAGATACTAAAAATGCATTTAATTTAAATTTTACAAATGATCTTTATAAAATGTGATGTTTTCTTTGTTTATTATGCATAAATATTTATCATTTTACTATTTTCAGTATAAAACTTGATGTAAATATTAACTGATTTAACAATATCATATTAGTGCTCATCACATTGTCTGGGTTTAAAATAAGATTAAAAAAACTAATCTAAATAAATCAATAAAGCTGTCATTCCTCATATCTTTCTTCTTAATATTTCTGCATTATTGATCAAAATCTTAAACATGTTATTACGCAATGAACACAAGCTTGAGGCTATGCTGTCTAATTAATTCAGTATTCGATTGACGCGTATTAAATTACGTATTACAGACTGTATATTGCCTGTATACAAAATCAACAACTTCCTCTTCACTTGGTTAAATATATTTTTTTAAATCGTGTTGTGAAATGTATTTTACTGCTTACATTTGCCACTCGTGTGTTTATCGCCCCACTACTTTACAGATCACGACTCAAAAAATATCTAGCCAGTTAAACGTTTCTAAGAGTTCTCCCTTTCAATAAAGAATACTATTAAAAGGTGTCGACCTTGCCGCAGTCCATTTTATGCTGCACTTGAAATAACAACTGCCTCAAAATTACGTCGTATTTTATTCTGCATTTGAAAGAACAACTACCTTAAAATGTCGTATTTTATTCCGTACTTGAAAGAACAACTGCCTCAAAATAACGTTATATTTTATTCTACATTTGATAGGACAAATGCCTCAAAATTATATCGTATTTTATTCTGTACTTGAAAGAACTGCCTCAAAATGCCATCGTATTTTATTCTGTATTTGACAGAACAACTGCCTCAAAATTATGTATTTCATTCTGCATTTGAAAGAACAACTGCCTCAAAATGATGTATTTTATTCCGTACTTGAAAGAACAACTACCTCAAAATCACGCCGTATTTGAGATGGTTCGTTGTGAAAACTTTTACAAGATAAAAATCTCCGCCCAACAAAGTGCCTGGAAGTGGTCTGGCGTCGCTAGTAAGGTTCATTCAGACAGTGTTTGGCGTGACGTGTGTCCAAACCTCTCAACCCATCCACTTCTGAATGGTCTACTTTTCACCACAATCATGTGTGAAAGCCAACACACCGACCTGTGTAAATACTTAGCAGTTGATGTTGATTTCCAGACTTCAGACAGGTGCGATAGCGTGCCCACCTTTGAAGCGGTCGGTCATCGGATCAATCCTTCTCAGTGGACCAGCTGCAGTTTGGGTTATTTTCCGTTCCAACCAGTGGTCCATTGGTTCATCAAAGGCCGTGGTATGTGATGTTCTGTCTGTGGAAAAGTGCATATAAAAGACCCCTTGTTGTTTATCGAAAAGTGTAGCCTATGTGGCGGTAGAGGGTTTCTTTCTAAAAAGTGTGTCAAAATTACCATATGAATGACGTACAATAACCTATGATAAGATAAAAATCAATGTGCTCTAGTGGCGTCGTTAAACACAACAAACGTTTTACTTCAGATACGCGCTACAAACTCGCCTTTGGAAATAGATACAAAAGAATGCTGTGTCGTATTGGAAAAACTGTATGAAATTCTGTTTTATAAACAGCTCGATTTCAACATGTAAATATTCATTAACATATTGCATGATTAAAAATGCATTTAGCATCACGTGTTATTGATTAATAAACGCACGTTCGCCGCTGTAAATGATTGGTTACACGTTAATTTCGCGTGCACAGAAAACGAAGGATTTAATTTTGTATTGGTTGATAAAACTAGAAGTATTGGTCACGTGTTAAACAATCTGTTTTCGTGTTTTATTAGTTAAATTGACTACTCTGTTTAATAGTAAAATTACAACAGACAGAATAAATAATCGTAATAACGTGTAATGAATATGCATCAGGTTTGGTTTGATTCGATTAAAATTAATTAAATCGTAGCTGCATTTGAATCAATGTATAAGATCAAAGCAGGTTCAAGGTAAACCTGTTGACACCTATCAAAATTGGAACTAACAAAAGGTGATTTTAATTTTCATAACAGCACTTATTATATTAAAATAATTGTTGACTATGAAATTTAATAATTAAAATAATTTTAAACTTAAGTTATTAAAACAAAATAGCATAGCATGCATTATTAAATTAAAATAATTATAAAAAAATTTTTAATGTAAACAATTACATAAATGTATTATGCTTTATCAAATTTATATATATAATATATATTATTATTTTTATTAATAATTATCTTATGTGGTCTTCCTATCCATCTTTTCTCTGGTTATTACTTTTGAATAACCTATTACTTAAAGTCATAATATAAAATCAGGATAATAGATCAAAAAATATTTATTTCTGTATCTTTATTATTAAATAGTAAAACACATTCCCTCTTTTGCTGAGATTCGCTTGGTAAAGCAAACTATACACGTTAGTGGTGTTTCCTACTGGGCTGCTTCGTGCGAACGAAAACCAGCCCCTTTGTTTGGGGGCCAATGGGGCGTTGTGATAGCTGCTTTATCTACATACACAATGGGACGTCTATTATGTTGTCGTGTAGTCCGCGTTCCGGGTAGTTTTCAATGTCGTCATTTCTCGCGCATTTCTAAAGGAGTGATTCACCCGGTACTCAATGCGTTAGCGTCATGGCAAAACTTTGGATAGGTCCTGTCAACATTTTTTGCTCGGTGCTGATCAGAGAAGCAATAAAATGCAAAACGCTGACTTACAGCATGATATATATACTGACTGCGGGTCAGTTTCAGCGTGTGCTGTTAAAGTGTAAACGAAACAAATCTCAACCTCCACTGACGAGATTCGAAACATGAGAATCCAGTGCTATACCAGCTGAGCTAATAGAGAAATTCCGTCTAGCTGTTAAGAACAGATCTAGTCCCTACTCCGGCTCCATATGTAACTTACAAACATCTCAACATCCATTCGGAGATTCGGACCATCAGTCTCGATTTTAGCGTCTGGTGCTCTACCAACTGAGCTAATAGGGAAATTCTCACTAGCTGTTGCTAGTATGAACACTTTATTCTAACGCTAATACATGCTATGAGCGTCCAGTGCTCTACCATCTGAGCTAATAGTGAATTTTCACTACATGTTTCCAATAGGAACACTTTATTCTAACATCACTACGTACTTTGAGAGTCCAGTTCTCTACCAACTGACCTAATAGTGAATTTTCACTACATGTTTCCAGTAGGAACATTTTATTCTAACATCACTACGTACTTTGAGAGTCCAGTTCTCTACCAACTGATCAAATAGGAAAATGCCTACTACCTGTTGCCAGTAGGAGCACTAACATTACTACACAAGTACTCTATGTGCATCATTGTGTTAACCCTGTCTTGGGTCATAGACATGACTGAGGTGTCTGCTTTAACAACTTGTTCTGAATGTAGACTTTACATTTTTAGACTAGGCTCATTTTGTTTTGACCTACTTTCCCAAGAGTGCACATAAAGCAATAAACATAATTATGTATCGCGATATAAACTCTAGAGACAGGGGGTTGAATAGCACCATTTATTTAACAGCATGGCTCTGAACGTAGATGTTAAACCACATGACCTGACCTGGTTGAATAGAGATCATTTCGTAACCATTTCTGTAACTGTCGTATACGTTCTGTCGCTTTTCAAAAGACGGATTATTCGGTTTGACTTCCTATGGAATGCTCTAACTCCGCAAAGCAAGGCGTCTTTGTTAACGCCGGTTTACATCGAACAGAACCGAGTGTTTAGAAAGGTGGAATTAAAGTGAGGTGTACATTGTCCAGTCGTGAAACACTCTGCTGTATATATGTTTATTTGTGTAAGATTACGGGACAATGTCGCGTCTTAAACTGATAGAAAATTGATGTATACATAAAGTCAATAAACACAACGAACGTGTTAGGCGCGCGTGTTCCACAAAACATTATAAAATAAAATTATTATGTCAAAAGTGAATAGTTTAAAGCAATCGATAGGTTTATGTTAAACAATTAAATTAAAAAAAAAAATGTCTTTACTTACATTAATTTTTGTATAATATTAAAAATAAAATTGTATTACTGATACATTAAAACAAAAATTTCAAACACAAAATATTTTGTATTCTTTACTCGTATATTAAAAGTAAAATTATATTACTGATACATCAAAAATTTAAATTTTCAAATAAAACTATCCATACAATATTTAGTATTATACTCATTTGTATTCTTTACTCGTATATTAAACATAAAATAAAATTGTATTGTTTATATATCGATAATGTAAATTTTCAAACAAAACCATCCACAAAATATTTATATTACTTATATATTAAAATTAAAATATAATATAATACTGGTCCATAGATTATGATAATATATTAAATTTTTAATATTAATATATTACTGTTGCATATGTTATGCTAATTTGTGATGCGAGTATCCAATCAAACACGCAGCCTGTTGCAGGTTAGAAGTTGATTGGTTTACGTTTCAGACAAGGTTAACATTTTGGAACTACTCTGTGTTCCTTATTAACGATTGTGTCTCAAATACTGTCTATCCACCAATATTCATGATATGTCATCATAGCTAAATTATCCTACTAACAGAATTTAATATAAAAATACATATGAATTATAAACCGCACATATATTCGTTCATTTAATTTATAAAGTAAACGTTAAAAAATAGCTATTCTTTTTTATTTTAATCTAGTTTTAAAGATCAGAGGATATAAACAACATATTTTATATTTAATTTAAACAGGGGTATTTATTTATATGATGGACGGATAATGGTTATAAATTTTTAAATAATTATTGTTTAATAATTAATGTCAGTATTTTAATTTATAATAATATTTGTCATATACATGTATACACTTATTAAATTAAGAAGTTTTAATGAAATAATAATTCTAGCCACTAACATTTGTACTCTCCTTTTGTTTACTTTTATTTATTGGTTTATTTATTAATGTTTTTATTTTTATTTATTAATTTAGAATGTATATATACATTTATATTTATTTATATGTATATTTATGTATCCATTTATATAATTATTTATTTATATATTTCTTTATATTTCTTTATCTATTTATTTATATAATTATTTATTTATATATTTGTAAGAATTCCAAACTATTTTCTTTGTGTATAAGAAATAAAACTAACGAATAATTAACTTATATAAATAAACTTTACGTTGATATGGGTAAAGTATCAACTCTAGCTATTCGTACTTGACCATCATGAAAACAGTAATTTAGAAACTAACATGTATAGCCAGGGAAATAATTAAGTCGTAATTTAGGCTTATTTCGCTGGTCCTCTACTTGACTCCCGCCTACTCTAACTCAATTCATCGATACCCTCCCTTAACACATCTGATGCCCCTTTGCTCGGTAGAGATTGCAAGTTCACTTGGTATATGTGTACAAGAAATATTCTCACGAAATGTCGCCATTGAAACAATAAACAAAAACAATCTCAGCCCTGGTATATTTTACTTTAAAATTATAGCAAACCAGCCATTAGATCTGTCGTGGTCCGATACCAACATGTTATCTTCGTTTGAGATACACAATGGGAAATAGCCCACGGTTGTTGGTGTGTTCGCTTACTTGGTTTGTTTCGTATAAAACTATGTCTGCTTCAAACCAGCGCTCCCTAGCATGGCCGAGCTGAAATAGGATAGGAGCTGTTCTAGCGGCGAGGCTCTAGAAGGGTGGGATATCACGAGGTGTCCGTTGACTTGCATTAATTTGAAATTGGATTTGTGAGAAAATATTCGATAATGTGCTATAATGGAGTGCTATAGTAGGAAATGGATTTAATAACGTGTTTAAGTTTAGAGTGTATGGGCATGGTGTTGCAATGAGTTCTTGTCTTACACTATTTTATAGATATCTATTTAACAATAAGTATTGGTTTTAAATAATATTATAGATAACAAAGTAAATTAAAATAATTAGTTATTGAATTGCCAATAAGTAATAGTTTGATACGATGTACAAAGTCGGTTATCTCGAATAGATAAATAGTTTTAAATATGTTCCTGATATCAACAGAATTCCTCAATCTGAATTATTAACATTAATTCATTTTATGATTGAACAGACTATATTTTGACATATCCTAGAGTTCGAGATATGCAAGTTCGAGATAGTGGAAGTTTATAACAAGCAGGGGCACCTGTATTTTATTTATATAAGAAATGGATATTTATATAAGCGGACATAAATATTACTACAAGAGATCTAATGTATTTTAAACTGACCAATGAAGAGACAGATGGATACTTAATGAACGAATAAATTAAAAGTATGAAAATCCGGTAGTCGTTTTGTAACAAAAACAAATGAGGAGATTTCAGTCCAATTTTCTGTTACTCCAAAATGTCTCTGTTCACCTTTAGACGAACAGATAATGATTTTTTGTCTCGCTGGTTAAAAATGACATGTAACTATCAGAAAAATAATTGTAATATTTTATTTTGGATAACCTAATTCATTACTTACACAATAACATGAACTTGTTATTATTTATTTGTAAAGCTAAGTCATTGATACAAAATTTAATTTAAATGTAATACATGTTTTTAAACATTATTATTTCATAAAGGAAAATAGGCTAAACATGTTTCAGTGAAGTTGAATTTAGAATAATCAATATTTTTTACAATATAAAACTCCTCGATACTTACACATAGTAATAATAGTAATAATAATAATAATAACAATAATAATAATAATAAAATCAGATACTAAAAATAATGATACTATGTGATTTATATTATTCGTGTTCAACAAGTTATTAAACTTATAATTCAGTGGGAAAACATCACAAACAAAGTACTAACATCACTTTTATAAACGTCAATATTTGCAAATTGGTATGAGGCGTAAATGTATTAAAAGTTAGCTTGAAACATGTTAAAAGTATGAAAATTAAATTAGGGAAACCTCGCTATAGAAGTATGTTTAGTTTACACTTAGTTATGGCGTTTGTAAACTAATTAGTTCTCTTGTTAACAAGAGGGACGTGACTAACAAAGGCTAACCAGGCTTAATGGTCATGTTTTAACAACGAATATTAAATTTACTCTAAAATAATGGATCTATTTATACGTTATTATTCGTATCAAACTTGTAAACACACAAGAACATAGCATATCATTCAAGTGCGAAAATATTACGTGTAAGCACACTAATAAACACACACACATATACATATACACATAAACACACACTTAACACAATACACACATACACACATACATACACACATACACATAAAAACACATACACACATATACATATACACATAAACACACACTTAACACAACTACACATATACAAAACCTACATACACACATACACATACAAACACATACACACATACACATAAAACACACACAGACCAAACACATGCATAAACACACACACACATATATACATATAAACATAAACACACACTTAACACAAATACACACATACAAAACCTACATACACACATACACATAAAAACACATACCCACAAATACACATAAAACACACACAGACCAAACACATGCTCACACACACATACAATCATTCACACTTGCATAAACACACATAAACACACATACATATACACATAAACACACATACACATACACATCCAAATTCACACACATAAAATACACATACACACATTTTGTTTTTAATAATAATTTTATTATTATTATTGTTATTATTATAATTATTATTATAATTATTATTATTATTATTATTATTAAAGACTGTTTCGTTTCATTTGTCAAAGAAGATTTACATGTTTTTGTTTATAGGGAATTTCTGGTCGTAATGTTATTGAAATTACTTGTACATGTGTATGATCCCTCTAACGACAACACTGTTACCATATCAAAATATTTCTCTATCTAAAAAATTTAACGAACGTATAGGTAGTGTGATATATTCCATAATCGTAATACAATTATTAAATTAATCCCTAAAGGAAAAGTTTTTTTCATGATCTCGTTTGAGTGTCTAAGGAAATACATTGTATATAAAATAGAGTAGCTATGTTTATAATTTTATAAAAAAATTTTATTTCTCATACGTATTCAGTACAGAGCGGGGTGTAGCTCAGACTGTCGATAGCGTGCCCGCCTTTGAAGAGGTCGGTCGTTGGATCAATCCTTCTCAGTGGACCCAGTTACAGTTTGATAAGATAAAAATCAATGTGCTCCAATGGCGTTCTTAAATAAAACAAACTTTACTTTTTCGTATCCAGTAATTGAATATTTATAACTCATACCTTATCCTACCCTTTCACTAGACCACACCTAGTGTACCCTCCTCTATACCTGACCCACAAATACCTGAGATTATTAGGCAAGCTGCGTTACATCTTCAACCCGAATCTCCCAACTCACAAACCACAATTGTAATACTTCATATACAAATAGCAAAGCATATGGGGAGATAACCGTTATTAAATATATTACCATCAAAACGATTTGAAGCCAGTTACATGGAAGCAATTGGGGTCATTTGGCCGGTTAAAGAGACTGTTATTCATATTGACGATCCACCGTTATGTAGGAATAAACGATTGATTGGTTGAATAATCCATTGCATATAATACACTTCTATGTTACCCGTCGAGAAAACTAATTAAAAACTATTTGCTTTATAAATACATATTACGCTTTAGGTTTGGTTTTTCAAGCATGTGCACAGTCTTTTTGTCAATTCTGTAAACTTAAGCGAATTATTTTCATACCTGACTTGATGTTATTTTGTTTGCACAGTGTTTATCGGTTGGTTTGTATGTCCCATGTCTGTATTATGTATAACACAACACAGGCTCGACTAAATGATAATAATAATAGTAGTAGTAATAATAATCTCCATAGCGTATAGTCTTTCAAAAGAGCAATACATTCAAATAGACGCAGTTTCTTCTTGCCATTGGCGTGGAAACGTTTTCAAAATGTTTTACGTATATCACTTTGTTCAGTGAATGCGATCATGGATGGTAACATGAGAATGTTGAATTTTCTCTGACGGTTAAATTTAGAAACATATCATTAAATGTTTCAATGATATGCATGCCAATATTTTTTTAAATTATGGTCAGTGTCATACACTGAATTCTATTTTATATACTTACTATTGAATGACACCAATAGCCGATTGTTATGTTTGTGTCATTAAACAACAAACCCATTCATTGTTTAAAATTCCTTACCGCATACAACTGAATTAGTTAATACTAAATGGGGGAAACTGCGCCAATGAGAGGTGTCTGCTATAACAGCCTGGCTCTGAACGTAGACGTTAAACCACATGACCTGAATGCGGAGAAACAAATGATATATTTTTCCAATACACTGCATTTAGATATTGAGGAAATATTTAAACAAATTATGTTTGGATTCATTACATTTAGAAAAAAATACAAGTTAAATGTATTTGTTTATCACTATTTATTGTATTTACTAAATCCACAAATCTTTGAAATGTCTAGAGTATCTTATTTAAGTCTTCAAATAAAAAAAACTTTTGTGTGAAACAATTTTTTTTTATCATTGTGTCTTCAAAATTAATTTGACATCGGCATAAAGCTGTCTGATATTCAGATAAAACTTTTTTTATTTTTTTTATTTACTAGATAGTGCAAATATCGTGTTACAAGCATCAAACAAAGATAATACATCAAAAACTGAATTTCAAACTGATATAGCAAGAAAAAGTCTTTTTGAAATCATTGTTATGCTATTTATTGTTGTGCAGCGTGTGACATTCGGTTAAGGACTATAATATCAGTGTAGAATTCTTCTTCTTCTTCTTCATCGTATACTAGTTAATGGTTTCTGTGAAGATTTTAGACTACTGCATGATATCAATAATATACCACCCCAGGGGCATTTAAGGGGTTATTAAAAAGTTAGCTCATAGATAATATAAAATTGGCTCAGCGTCTAAATTTATTTATTTATGCAAAATTTAAGTTTCCAAACATTAATAAAAGAAGTTTTTTTCATTATTATTATTATTAGAATGATGTTTTGGCATGTTGGCAACATTTCATTCTTATATCTTCTAAACAAAATGTGTCAAAATGAACACATGAATGACGTCCAATAGCCGAAGATAAGATAAAAAAAATCAACGTGCTCTAGTGGCGTCGTTAAACAAACAACAAATTTACTGGTTCATCACCGGTCTCAGTGGCCGAGTGGTTAAGCTATTGGACTTAAGGCTGGTAGGTACTGATCGAATCTTTCAGTCGAGGCATGGGATTTTTAACC
>JAUTWP010049424.1:0-12943 GCA_033042655.1 Cyathermia naticoides
TACGTGGATTTCATAAACAAGAAAAATATACATTTCCTTGCTTTCCATTGGCTGGGCATATAGGAGATTTTCACAGCACAATAATAATAGATTTCTCCCTCTGCTGTAATAAAAACCTGAAAATTGTCAAAATGGCAGATACGAGGTGTTCTTAGTTCACCGAGGGATTGTAGATAAGATGGTTATTAATTTATTTCAGATCTTTCTAAAAGTTACCAGTTCACTTTGATAAGCTTATTCATGTATGCTCCTTGTCAATTATTTAAAAGTAAAATTTAGGGCAGTGATTACACTAGGTTGCTAGAAGAATGAATATAAGATCTAAATATATTCGGAAAGTGCAGTTTACTAGTCTGATTTAAAATTGAAAGGTCTGGGATGTTAAACATAGCAACAATTGACCCTTGCTGTCTTAACACATGCAGTGTCTTACTTATTTTATGCAGCAATTAATTTTTATTTTGTTAAATTTTGTTTAAACATTGAGCTTTGTGTGAAAGAGAATTGAAATGCATTTAAAATTCTATTTGATGTACCTCTGCCCAAATTGTTCTAAAATATTTTTCTTTGAACTTATTTTCACACTGTATATTTCTATTCCATTCATATATCTGGTACATTTTATATTTAAGTGAAAAGCATGCTTATAGAAAACAATTTCATTATAGGCTATTTAATATTGAGTTTTTCCATCCTACCTACTGTAGATCTACCAGACAAATAATCTGTTGGGCAGCTGGTGTATAAACATATTTATTACATCTTAAAATGGGGAACAATTTTTGGTTTAAATGTATGATTTTTGTTATTAGATATTGTGTTACAGTTGACAACTCAAATAATTTGTGTTCATTAGTTTCTGTTTTTATGTTGAATAATCAATCCTAGATATTAGTATATTATATTGGAATGGTTTTAGTTTATAGCATTCTAGATATTGTAATGATTTAATCCTAAATGTAACTCTTCATCTCTTCTGCTTATTCCTCAGTAAAACACAACTAGTATTTCAAAGGTTTTGTCATCTATGTCAAATTTAACCACACTATGTTATAATTCTGATACTGATAGGCTACCAGATATGTTTTTTCATTTTATTATAAATTGTAAGCTAAACAGAATTATATAAAATAAAAATCAGTAAATTTATGTTAAAATTCTAAGTGCTGTCTTCATTTTGTTATAAATTGAAGACTTAACAAAAGTTGCTTAATTTTGACTAGTTTTTAGCAATATACGTAATAAAAAGAAGTACATTTAACTAAAAATGCTATATATGTAATCTGTATAACATTAAACATAACAAACTGATTTTGGTTTTTTAATTGACCAAATCTTGCCAATTATTAATATTTCTTTTAGCATAAATTGAATTTTGTTTGCTGTACCCGGTATTTTCAACCATTTTAATTAACTTTCTTCAAATCTTGCCAATTATTAATATTTCTTTTAGCATAAATTGAATTTTGTTTGCTGTACCCGGCATTTTCAACCATTTTAAATAACTTTCTTGTTTTCTCTTTTGTTTGAGACAAAAGTTGAATTGTTTTTTAAATGTAGCATTTTCTAGCAATGTGAACCATGGTTGCAAGTCACTGATAAAGACTGATCTAAACTGCTGTAAAGATGAGGTTAATTACGTAAACATTTTGTATGTTTGAAAAAATATCAGTCACTCTGAAATGAATTGAAATCACACTCATTGAGGTCTAGATCTGACCAAGATGTACCGGACACAGTGGATAGCTTGAACCACAAATGGAGCCTATGAGAGGCATCTGCTATAACAGCTGGCTCTGAATGTAGACATTAAACAACATAACCTGAGAGGTGACAAGAATAAAATGTGCAACATTCTCTATGAGGATCAATCCTGAATTGTGTCACAAAGCACCATGATAAACTGAACTTTATAGATTGAAAACTGAATCCTTTTAAAAACATTTTAGTTTTTTACATCAAAATCTCATTTTATGTTCAAACACTGTTTGCTCTTCAGGGAAAGTGCATATTGATTATAAAAGACACCTTGCTGCTTATCAAAAAGAATAGACCATGTGGCAGAAGCAGGTTTCCTCTAAAATAAATGTGTCATAATGACCATATTATGTTTGACATCCAATAGCGGATGATAAGATAAAAAATCAATGTGCTCTAGTGGCGTCATTAAATAAAACAAACTTTACTTGTTTTCTCTTCTCTCACTATTCCTACTTTTTCTCATCGCTTGTAACCTTTAATTTTTAACCTTTCATTTTTGTTACTGTGGTACTGTATATTGTAGATATCTGTGAATCATCTGTCATTGAGTCATCTTTCATTAATTAGTGTAATAATGTTAATTATAGGTTTTGTGATGTCTGAATGTTACTAGTAATGTATAGGATTGTCATGGCTATATGAATTTTGATAGTGGTTTTTGAAAATTGTTTAAGTCATTTTGTTGCTTTACAATGTTTAATTTGTAGGCATTTTTGTTTTACATTTTCATTTATCATTTAGCAATAATATATATTATTTTTATTTCCACTTTTGCAAAAATCTATTTAGCTCAAGTCTTATTTTAATTTTATCTGAGCTTTGTATAATTGTTTTCTATTTATTTTTTGTAACATGTAATATACCAGGCTGTTCAAGAAGTCATAAATGTAGACAGAGTTTGTAGTGACCGCAACAGGTTTCCTCTCACACTAGGCTTTCCTACAGAAATGTTGTTTATGGTAGGCTTTATTTTTTTATGTGACACTGGTGAGAGATAGTGCTTACTTAATGATAATTTGATAATTAAGATTGTTTCATTGATATGTCACTGACACAGTCATACAGGAAAATTTAAACAATTTTGTAGCATTATAAAAAAAAAAAATATTTAGGGTACACAATTTTACCCTCTAGAAAAATCCCTGAACTAACATTACTCTCTGTGATGAACAGCTTAAAAATCTAAGTTAGGTGTGCAGGACAGATGTTTGAACATTAATTAAATATAAACATGTAGGTTAATTCAACCAACCAATCACATAATTATTGTCTCAGCTTAAATAATATTTCTAGAGTACGGTATTTCACCATCTTATAGATGTGAACCATCCAGAATTCACAATAGTAATGAATATACTCAAACTATGAAAACACACCACTTAAAAATGTTTCATAATTCTTTTTCAAGGAAATTAAAATTGTTGATTATTTCATATTATAATAATGATAGCATAGCACTGCCACAGGTAAACATGAAACAAGTTGTAAAATTGTTTGAATTACTGA
The DNA here is from genome assembly GCA_033042655.1 of Cyathermia naticoides. Classification (NCBI taxonomy): domain Eukaryota; kingdom Metazoa; phylum Mollusca; class Gastropoda; order Neomphalida; family Neomphalidae; genus Cyathermia; species Cyathermia naticoides. The sequence continues at coordinate 3,268 of JAUTWP010049424.1, forward strand.
ACTGCATTTCCAGTTTAATAATTAGCTTGAAACAACATATATCTGCACAAAAATAAGTGCTGCGTTTTCATAGTGTTTGAGTATACTTTAAAACATTTATATTACAGAAATGTTTTATTTTAAATAAATGAACATGTATTGGTAGCATTAGTGGAACATTGTATATTTTTGTTGGCAGTAGATCACCAAGTTTTGTTCATTTACATATCTATTTCAACATGATTAAAAAAAAAAGAGTAGTCTTATACAGAGATACGGCTTAGACTGTATATTATACTATATATATTAACTATATAACAGTTTTGTCATTCAGATTAGATAAAGCTAGGTACTCAGGGAGTTAATATAGTATCTAATGCCAATTGCAAATTCTAGCAGCAATCTTTTGAGTAAATCATTGAAGTGTATTTGTCAGATTTCAGTAGCTTGAACAGATGGCAATATTCTTTTAGTAGTGCGTTGCCAGGAACTTATTTGCAATACCTGGTATGTAACATTAAGGTAATGACTTTTAAGTGTTTTCATCCAGATTCAATAAAATCTGCTAAAATCGGGCATACTTATGATCTGTATAAGAATATAAGAAACAATAATTTGTAACTCCAGCAAGATTTACCATTTTAATGCATCTAGAAGAGAATTTTCTGGGTTTTGTTGGAATTTTTGGTTTTTGCACTGCCCAATACACAGGCTGTATCCAGTGTTTTAACTGAGTGTATGAACAATGAAGATTTTCATAATGGGAATATACCAAGTCAAATTATTTTCAGGTTTTTTTTCTTGCCCAATGAAGAGAGAAAAAGACAATACAATATTTGATTAGAAAGTTATTTTTTTAAATATAGAACTATTATCAACTTATTTGGATTGTTTCAAGAAATGTTCAGTAAGTCTACCAAAATCCTTTCACACTTAACAAATAATGTTGACATATTATTAATAGTATTGTTATCATTGCCCTAAAATCTTTGATTGAGGCAATATAGATATTTTTATACGATGATTTCTAAGACTATACAGTTGAATGCATTATAATGGCAATCTACTAGTATATTTTAATGTATTGTTGAAACATTGTGCAGTTTTGAGTTGATCTTCCAAAATTAACTGTTTTTAGGTGTTCAGACATTAAAATCTTCACATGTTTCAAGGTAATTATGTGCATATTGATTATTATATTCTTAAAGTGATAAATCATATTACATTTTGCCCGGTCTGTGCAAGTGTAAAACACATTTTGCTGTTAAATTGTAATAGATTATATTGTGTATGCCCTATGTAGGTAGTTCGAACAATTAACAGTTCTCAGTTGTATTTGAGCATGACAAAGGCCTCGATGTGAATGATGACACAACGATTAGTGGACCAATATCTATAAGAGAATGTTTTAAACATCACTTGGAATTATGCAGTTTATCATTTGTATACAATTCAAATGAATTACTGTAAACCGTGAAAAAAATGTGTGCGTATAAATTTGTTGTTGTTCGCGTCCAACCTTATGTCGCAAAATTAATGCGCACCCGCTATTTTCCTGTTTGAAGTGTGCTTACAGCTGTTAACGGTCGTGTAATTTACACGTCAGAACATGCACTAAGGTATGCATTCACACAAAAAAAAACCTCACTATTAATACGGTTTACAGTATATAAATGTATTTCAGTAGCGCTCCTAGATAAGGAGAGTTTATACAATGTGTGTAAACTATTAAAAGTAAATGTTCAGCTTAAGGGGAACTTAATTTTGCTGTCCCTAAATTGAATTTGCATGTGAATGTTCCGCTAAAAATTGCTGTTCATAGCTGTAATATTATAGGCCTGCAAGTTATTATATTTGAATTTGGTTATACAATAAAACCTAATTTAATTTAAACCATAGTACTAATCCCTGCATGAAAAAGTGTGTAGTTTGTGATTTAACCTTTAAAACACTTGATAATAGCACTAGAAAAGTTTGGAATTTTGGAAAAGCAAGCTATACTTAACATTTTGTCAACACATTATTATTATATTACTGATTGAGCATCATGAGTGATGGCTTTATTGAAATGTCTATTGAACTTGTCATGTACAGTTATAGTTTTGAACACTGTGTATGATGCCACTTCCATTTGTTAATTGTTTTTGTATGTCTTTGTGCCAAATGATTAGACACTGTGCAATGGATGCACTTGCATTTGTGTTACTAAAATGTTTAATAATAAATTATTGTGATGGATTTGCATACTGGGAATGTACATCAGTGCTTTGTAAATATATGCTGCTAAAATTATGAATTTCAATTATATATATTAGTGTGAGTGTCAGACGGTAGGTCATACAGATACATGTAGTTAGGTGGAGTTGTTTTATTAGGCCAAATAAAAAAAATTGTTTGGTTCCTGTTACATGCAAAAAATAAATAGGGTAGGTAGGTAGGGATTTTTTTATTGAATTATTAAATAAAACAGGTGAAAAAAAGGGTGGTGGTGTGTGGAAGATTAAAAAAAAGTTTAGGGTCGGCACAAAAATTTAGGGACGGTCGGGTAACCGGAACCAAACAATTTTTTTTATTACGCCTTAGTACGGTTTTCCATTAAATGACGATATATCTTGTAATCATATGTCATCAAAGTCCATGGTATGTGCTGTCCTGTTTGTTGGAAAGTGAATATAAAAGATCCCATGCTGCTTATTGAAAAGAGTAGCCTATGTGGTTGCAGCAGGTTTTCTCTAAAAAGGTGTCAAAATGACCATATGAATGACATCCAACGGCCGCTGATAAGATAAAAATCAGTGTGCTCCAGGCGTCGTTAAACAAAACAAACTTTACTTTTTATATAATAAACTACTATTATTGTACTACACTTTTACTCTGTATTTTTCCTTTATATTTCAGCAATAAAGAAAAAGTCAAAAGGATTATCTTTTTTTAAAAGCAGCAATAAACTGCCAACAACAATTAAAAACAGTGTTTCTTTGAGAGACTTGTATGGGGTGCGGATAAAGCGACGGAGAAAAGCCGACCAAAAAGAAGGAGAAGGGTTTTGTTTAGGTTTCGCAGTATTTTTGAGTGAAAGAAAACAACATTCAAATGTATTAAAAGCCAGAATGATTTATTTTGAGCACCCTTCCGAAGAAACGTGTACAAAATGGGTTACCAAAATAAGAACTTACTTGAATGGTAAGAAATAAAGATGGCTGATAAATAAGGTTGTTATGGTAAATATGCTAAATGTCAAATTTTAGTAAACTATGAAGATTTGATTTAATTATATTTAATTTATTAAATTATTTAAAAAAATATTTTGAAGGATGTTCATTTCCATGCTTTCAGGGGCAGTGTCTGTTTAAATCTTTTTTTAACCATTTAGAATATATCTTGTAGGTTTGTTTGATGCACACCATGCTCCATTGTTCTGATGCATTGATATGCTGTACCATATTTAGGTCACGTGAATAGCATGACGACATAGCAATGGTTGACAGCTGGTGACCCGCACCGACGATTTATAATGTATTTCGCGTGATCTAATTACGATACAGCAGATCGTTGCATCAGAAGAATGGGGCGTGGTGCGCATCAAACAAACGTACAAGATATATTCTAAAGGGTTAAATATTTTAAAAAACCAGACACTGCCACTTTAAAATATATTTTAAAGGATTATTTTGATGGATTATCTTTTACAATTTTTCCATAAGATATAGCTGTCGTTTGAATTTCTGGACTCTTTTTAACTCAGATTTATTTTCATTTTTTTCAGCAATACCAAATCGTCCCAAATCTGTGAAACTCTTTCTTCAGTCATATGCTGGTGGGAAAAGTGGGCGATATATCTACATGAACAAAATTCACCCAATTTTCCAAAATGCAGAAATCAATGTTGACATAACAGGCATGTAATTTGATATGTTTTGTTTATTCTTTAAGAAATTGGACTGTCTTGTGTAAAGATGTGTTACGATCATACTAACATTAACAGCCAGTAAGATCAGCTGTAAAGCCTATCATTCTCATTATCTTAATATAAAAATCTTTCCAATTTCCCCCTTGATTTCATATCTTGTTCTATAAGTTTCCTCCAATTCTGTCTTCTGAGCTGTCCATGCCATAACCTACCTCTACCTGTCTCAACTTCCTCCATGGGTGCACTCTCTATGTGCTTCTCTGCACCCACCTGGTTTCCTTGTTCTCTGCCGCTAACAAAGCTGGTCTGACCCACAGCACTAACTAACAATAGCTGGTAGTAGGGGAGTATAGTAGATGACTGCGCCTCTTAACAATGCCGAAGCAGCCATTGAACACTCTCTGGTCAAACTAAGCCCACAGCAACAGCTGATGGGAAAATTATGGGTGTGTGGCACAGAATGTCCACAAGAGACAAACACCTGTTGTGGTTGGAAAGACGGACTGGGATGTGAAGATGGACAACAAAAAGGAGTTGAAAGATAGGAGGAGCTGCCAGAATGTCAAAGATACAGAATGGAATTCAAAAGAGAAAAAGCAAAGCGGTCAGTGTGAAAAAAAAAAAAGATCATCTGTATTTCTAACCAAAAAAAAATGATGAGGGTGGGGGATTTTAAATGCCTGGAGATGTGATTTCTTGGCATTGATGCAAGATGGGAGGGATGTAACCCACGTCATAATCATAGGGTAGATGTCGTCAAAAGGTTTAACATCTACATTCAGAACAAGCTGTTATAGCAGACACCCATTGTGTGCCCCAGTTATGACCAAAAACCTAAATTTTAACATGACTTAAATATCTGGTCGCTGACCAGGGCCCAAGACAGGAGTTAGCTATAACAGCTTGTTCTGAATATAGATGTTAAAACTTTTAACTTGACTTGTTTGTCTTGAACAATGGAGATGGCTGATATCATAACTGGGAGCGAAGACAGGAGTTAGCTATAACAGCTTGTTCTGAATATAGACGTTAAAACTTTCAACGACTTGTTTGCCTTGAACAATGGTAATGGCTGATGTCATAACTTGGTCCCACTATAGGAGTCTGCTATAACAGCTTGTTCTGAATATAGATGTTAAAACTTTCAACGACTTGTTTGTCTTGAACAATGGTAATGGCTGATGTCATAACTTGGTCCCACGATAGGAGTCTGCTATAACAGCTTGTTCTGAATGTAGATGTTAATTATTTTTACTTGACTTGTTTAACTGTCTTGAAAAGTGGCGATGGCTGATGTCATACTGGGACCCAAGATAGGAGTCTGCTATAACAGCTTGTTCTGAATGTAGACGTTAACATTTTTTACTTGACTTATGGATGTTTTTGTGTTTTCAGAAATCCAGCACAATGAACACATTAAACAGGAAATGATTCATCTCAATCTGGATGACTTTGATTGGTGAGTTACACATTCATTTCTGAGCAGGATTTAGCTCAGTCAGTAGCATGCCCACTTTTGAAGCATTTGGTCGTCGGATCGATCCTTCTTAGTGGACCCATCTGCAGTTTGGGCTGTTTTCCGTTCGAACCAATGCTCCATAACTGGTTCATCAAAGGCCGTGGTATGTGCTCTCCTGTATGTGGGAAAGTGCATATAAAAGATCCCTTGCAAACCTAATAGCTGTTGATTAAAAAACAAAAAATGTGAAACAATGTTGCGGTAATGTTGTTGTTATTAAACATTCCATGTACTTTTATAGACTGAAAAAACAACAAAAAAACAACATCAACAATTCTTTGAGGTGCTTTGAAACATTTTAGGCGAGCAGCAAAGTCCAGATTTTAATCAACTTAATGACCCCCCCAGTACACATCATTTATCATTCGAAAGGAAATTGGCTCCCGTCAATATTAGGGATGATGTGGAGCTGGCAAGAGGTGCAGTTACTAGAAATTGGAAGTCAAAGGTCAATAAGTGCAAATTAATTTCCTTTGATAGACATAGGTTATCTGGTAAATAATTCTCAAACGGTTAAAGCTACATATTTTATTCTTGGCATGAATAATTACCTATATGTGGTCTTCCGTTACACCAAAATATGTTGACCATGCTTAAGGTCAAGGTAAAATATTTTGAGGTTAAAAGTAGGGTGTGGTCATTAAACTCCTAAAATAAATCACTTTTTTGAGATATGCCGCTCGCCTATTTCCTTTCATTAGACATTGTTAATTTATAATTGCTGTCTTTGATTTTAGGGTTGTCAGTGTGGGTGGTGACGGAACGGCTAGCAAGGTGGCAGATTCTCTACTCAAGCGGGCACAGAAGGAATACAACATTGAATTAAAACCAGGTCTAAACCCTGCACGAGCTCCTCTACCACTTGGAATTATACCACAAGGTGATTATAAAAAGTTTGTCTTGTTTAACGACGCCACTGGAGCACATTGATTTTTATCTTATCAGCGGCTATTGGACATCATACATATGGTCATTTTTACACACTTTTTAGGAAACCCACTAATGCCACATAGGCTACTCTTTTCAATAAGCAGCGAGGGATCTTTTATATGCACTTTCAAGGTGATTATAGTGAATGGAACTAAACAGAAGAAAAAAACCGGTCTCCATGGCCAAGTGGTTGAGCCATCGGACATAAGGCTAGTAGGTACTGAGAACGAATATCTCAGTCAAGGGATGTGATTTTTAATCTCGGTATCGACTCCAACCCAGAGTGAGTGTTCTGCAAGGCTCAATGGGAGAGTGTTTCCACTTTTCATAACTGGTTTAACAAAGACCATGATTTGTGCTATCCTGTCTATGGGAAAGTGCATATAAAAGATCCATTGCTGCTTATCGAAAAAGAGTAGCTGCACTAGTGTGGTGGCGGTAGCAGGTTTCCTCTTTTCTACTAACATGAATATCTGTCCTGGACAGACAGCTCAGAAAGCTGAGCTATGTGCTTGTGACAGCGTGTTTGAATCTTAATTGGATGCAAGCACAAGAATAAATATAACCAACCAACAAACAGAAAAAAATTAAATAGTGCTCAGGGAACATTTGATGAGTTGAGGCAGAAAACTTATTATAGACCATTTTGCCCCCTACACAGATTAATAAGTTTATTGTTGTGAAAAATTAAAATTTTAGTTTTGTGATAGTTGGGATTTAAAGTAGTCTTGTCTTTGTGTATCATAGCACACTGTATTGACATTAAGAAACAAAATACTTTAAAAAATGAAAATTAAAAAATGGATATATCACATTTTGCACCTAAACTCTTCATTTTGTTTTAGAAATTTTAATTAGCAAACATTATAAAATAAAATTGATTAGCAATTACTATGTCTAACTGGATTTCTGTGTAAACCTGTATAATTTCAAAGTCCCTATGTAATTATGAATAAAATCTGCCTATACCAGCATTCTGTCAAAACCAGCTTATTTCATTGACCTCAAATGGATCTGGTTTAAACAGAATCCACTGTACTTATTGTGGATAGTATTACTTTTAACCATCTTGGAAACTTGTGTGGCAATTCAAGAAACGATACTGAACAAAATATTCCAAGCAAATATTTTCGGAATTGTTTTTTGTTTATCAAGTAGAGTTTGTTTTATTTAACGATGCCTCTTGAGCACATTGATTTTTATCTTATCAGCGGTCATTGAACGCCATTCATATGGTCATTTTGACTCATTTTTAGAGGATACCTGCTGCCGCAACATAGGCTACTTTTTTGATGAGCAGCAAGGGATCTTTTATATGCATTTTCCCACAGACAGGATAGCACATACCATAGCCTTTGGTGAACCAGCTGTGGAACACTGGTTGGAATGGAAAACAGCCCAAACTGCAGATGGGTCCACTGAGAAGGATAGATCCGACGACCGACCATTTCAAAGGCGGGAACGCTACCGACTGAGTTGCATCCCGCTCCCTTTGTTTATGAAGTTTTTAAATGTTTTACTAATTATCTCTTGCTGTCATCTAGGTACAACAAATCACATTGTACACTCTGCTATGGGATGTGAAGATCCAGTCACTGCTACGCTGCACATTATTTATGGTAATTTATTTATATTATCCATTTCAGAGCAACAGTCATCACAATATTGTTTTTTAATGTTCGCCCTTTAAAATGTTTGGTGGAAGTCGACAGTTAAGAGCTACTATAAATTTTGTTGCCATCACACTATAATATTTTAATATATTTATAATTTGTAGTATTCCCGTTCACAAAATTGCCATTGTAAAACAATTTAGTGATTGTCCCCTGAATGCTTATCTAACAGTTTGTCTTAGTGGCAGTGTCTGTTTAATTTTTTTTTTTTAATCATTTAGAATATATTTTGTACGTTTGTTTGATGTGCACCACGCTTCATTCTTCTGATGCAACGATTTGCTGTATCATAATTAGATCATGCAAAATACAGTTATTACACTATAAATCATCTGTCTGCCATCACTAAGTCATAGGGCTATTCACGTGACCTAAATATGGTACAGGTGATCGTTGCATCAGAAAAATGGAGAGTGGTGTGCATCAAACAAACATACAAGATATATTCTAAATGGTTAAATATTTTTTTAAACCAGACACTGCCACTTTAAAATTCTACATCAAAGTTGCATTAGACTACATAATGATGGGACATTTTTGTTTTATCTACTATTTGTAAATAATTCCGTTTTATCAACTATAACATAATTTGGTACTGAGTTAGATTTCTATCCTAATTAAATTAATTAAATATGCCTAGTATTATTTGATTTTCATCTCTACCTTTATTAGTTTGGAGTTATTCATTGGCGGATCTAGGCCTTTTTTCCTGGGCCCGGGCCCCCCTAAATTTTGCGATTTTTCTATTTTTTTACGTTTTAAATATTTTCTGGAACGTTTGTGCCACTTAGGCTTGTCATTGGGGGCCCCCTAAATGGAATTTTTGGATCCGCCACTGAATGTACAAAGTTCATATTAAAAATGATTTTTGTTCATTGTCTTAACTTTTATTTTTGACACTGTGCCCTCTTTATCTAAAACATTTGGTATCAGTACCCTTAGCACTGACTTTAATGCCCTTCAAAATTTTAATTATTGTAGGCCACTTTGGCATTGCCCTTTTTGTATCCTTATTTCGAGGACTGACAATCTGTTAGTTAGCAATTTCCACTATGAGAAGTTTTATTGGATTCATTTTCTTGACAACTCATAAACACGATGTTGAAATTCAAGTCAGTACACTTACACGCTTGCTATCTGGAGAAGTAAGCTGTTTGATGTGAAATGCATGTGTACATTTTAGCTGTTAGCTGTGCAGTGAGAAATCTAACATGTAGTAAACACATTGGATTTTTTTTTAAAGAAAAAAAGTGTTGTTGTTTTTTAATCCTGAAGAGATAAACTGACATTATAGAAAGAATGTGAAAATACCAGCTGTTTTCAATTCTGCAATATTTGACAGCTTCTTAAGAATAGCTTGAAAACGTGATGTCATAGCTCTAAACGTACGTAAGTTCCATAGGATTTAAAGTTCACTACTTAAGGTCCTGGAAAAGTATGACAGTAAACAATTGTTAAGGCGTATCTATTATCGTCATTTTGATTTCAATCAATGTCAAATACATTTGGAGTGATTGAAAATGTTGGTGCCAAAAAAGCTATGACAAATTTCCTTTATCGAAATCAATATATATTCAACGATTTCCCAAGGGCCATATGGCAGCACGCACCGTGCTCCCTTAACTCTGAATGTAAGCGTCTTCGTGTCTGGAAAGCGCTTTAACA
>JAUTWP010049535.1:0-12935 GCA_033042655.1 Cyathermia naticoides
TGACGTCCAATAACCGATGATGATAAAAATCAATGTGTTCCAGTGGCGTCGTTAAACAAAACAAACTTTTCTTTTTTGATGGATGTGGTGGGCGTTGGGGAAGAGATAGTTCAGTGAGTACGCATAAATTAAATTTCATGATCAGTAAATCAGTCGGTAGCGTGCCCAGTCGTCGGATTGAGCTTTCTCAGTGGACCTATCTGCAGTTTGGGCTATTTTCTGTTCCAACCAGTGCTCCACAACTGGTTCATTACATGTTGTGGTATATGCTGTCCTGTCTGTGGGAAATTGCATATAATAAAAGATCACGCTGATTATCAAAAAGAGTAGCCTATGTGGTGGCTGTGAGTTTCCTCTAAAAGAAACGTGCCAAAATTACCAAATATGTATGTCTAATAGTAATAACCGATAGATAAAAATCAATGTGCTCCAGTGGCATCGTTAAACAAAACAAACCTTACTTTTTACTTTAGTGCATGGGTGTGTGGTTTTGGGGTGGGGTGAGAGATAGTTCTTTTAGACACACATAAATTAAATTTCATGATCAGTAAATAAATTTAACTTTAACATTAACATGTTAAAAATACGTCAAAATATTCTCATGAATTTCTTAGGCTGGAATCTAGCTCAAGGTGTTCAGTCAAAGGATCAAACCTTCTTGGTAGACCATACTCTCTGATTGTATTTTTTTCCACCCAAAACAGTGTCACACCATTTTACAAAGGCTATGGTATGTGTTATCCTGTTTGTTGAATGATGAATAAAAAAGATCCCTTGCTACTACTGGAAAAATGTATCATGTTTCCTTGAAACTGTCAGAATGATATGTAAGATGTCCAATAGCCAATGATTAAAAATAAATCAATGTGCTCTAGTGACGTCATTAAATTAAAAAAAAAATTCATGAATTTCTGGAAGAAATATAAAAATATTTTTGTTGTGTTGTAATGTTGGTTTTATGCTTCTCAGATGTATTATATATGCAGCATGCGTGTTACGTAAATGATCATCATATATTCATCATTACATCATCCCATTTAAATCATCCCATTTAAATCATTATTTATTTAATCCTTATTCATTATCTACATCATTCTCACTTTTATATCACTCATATGCTTTATATTATCCAATCACATTCAGCCTTTCTAAAAGTATTACAAAATAGGTAAAATCTAAATTTATGATCTTAAAATTTACAAATGTTTTTTGCATCTTTCAGTTTCTTATCATATTTTACAAAGATCATTTTATAGGAATTTGGAATTTTTAGGGTCATTATCAATAACTGCATTTAATAAAATTGACAGTTTTAAAAGGCTTGGTTACAAAATGTATTTAATGTTTCAGATAGTTCGTATTTTAAAAATGATTAGTGTGAAAGTCAGGCTCCAAACATTTCAGTTATCTTTTGATGAAACTGGAAACATTTTCTAGGAATTTTGGGGAATTTATTTTAAGGAGAAATATTTCTTACAACACTAAATTGAATCCCTGATCCAAAAGGGCCTAAGGATTTTCTTTTTTAGGGGGTCAGGAATTTTAAAAGTATTAATATTTCATTAGTTTATTGCATTATTAAACAATTTCTATGAAAGAACCTGCTGTCAATACACAGTTCCTACACATATTGATGCTAGTTGAATGGCTCGTGTAGTACATGTATTAGTAATACATATGGATATATTGCTTTAGAGAATACCATTCTTATTTCTTCTTAATCTATAAATTACCAAAACTCACAAAAATATTTTAAAATAAGTTTTTTGAGTTTTTGGAGTGCTTTTTTTCTAGAATCTAAAATAAAGGCTGTTTTGTGTAATACTTTGTTACGCTGTTTGTGATTGGTCACCTTGCACGTTTTTCTACTCGCCAGCTAATTCCGCTACTCACCTCCTTTTTTTTGCCTCTTTTCAGTTGGAGAGGTTGGGGATGGGGGCACTGCTTCAATCTGCGTCAGTCTTTTCACCATGACGTCCCTCGCTCTCTCGGCATGCTTGAACGCCCTCTACTGGTGACCTTTGACCCCGCTAGATCTACCTCCCTTCTGAGGAATGTTCTTCGTATGTGTAGTGACAAGTTGGTTGTACAACGCAAAGTATGATGGGAAAAAATACAACAGCAACCAGTCGTGATGATTTATCATTCCAGCAATTTGATTGGTCACTACAAAATTATTTTTGCTTTTGCGTTCTGTTAAGTTATTTTCAACATTTGGAAGAAAAGTGTACATCGATTAAATTGGATTATTATTATTATTTCCATTGACGAAGTTGATCCAGATTTTGAGTTGTGTTCAGTTCAAGGTCATTTATTTAGTATGTACGCATTTACTGGTGTCTTTGTCGAAGCATACATGATTTTAAAAATGCTAAATGCATGTGTTCTGGGTCATACCATTACGTTGTATTATAAAATGTTTATTGCATTAAATAACTATTGCAATGCACTGAATAAATGTATAATGCATAATATTCTGTTTTAATGGGATGAAAATTACCATATGAATGATGTTCAATAGATAAGATAAAAAATCAATGTGCTCCAGTGGCGTTGTTAAACAAAATAAACTTTACTTTTAATGGGAAGGAATCCTCAATTTAAAAAAATATATTTAATGTGCTTGTCAAAAAGACCATCATTAAATTCTATTACTGCATATAATCAAATGTGGCGTCGTTAAACAAAATAAACTTTACTTTTAATAGGATGTGGCATTGTTAAACAAAATAAACTTTACTTTTAATAGGATGGAATCCTCAATTAAAAAAAAAATATATATTTAATGTGTGTCAAAAAGACTCATTTAATTGTATTCTTGCATATAATCAAACGTGTCATCTGTTATGTAATCATAATACAGGGTTTGTTGGAAATGTGCCAGATATGCATGGTTTTAATGCATCTAAAATTACGATTTGCTTACACACTAGATGAATGGCCTTGTTATTTTTATTTCATAAAATACGAAAACATTTATATTCAGTTAGAAGATTATTTCAATTTCAAGAATTGTGTTCAGTACGTCATTTTTAATTTACAATAAGGAACCTATTTACATTTATCACGGAGAAAACGAAAGCCTTTTTCATTTTCACGAGGTTTTCTTGATGATCTTTTGACATTACTTTTATTGTTTACATTAATAGTTTTGTGTATAAACTCTTGATGCAGACATGATTTTTCCCAGTTTGACATAAAAATGAGTATTTGGATAATATTTGATAATAACAGCCAGTTTTTAAATTTGAGAAATATTCCCAATATCTTAAAATTGTTTAGTTATTTTTTTCAGTGGGAGCCGCCTGATAAATATAAAAATCAATGTGCTCTATCGGCGTTAAATAAAACATATTTATTTTTCTTTGATAATGATAATGATGTCCAATAGCTGCTGATAAGATAAAAATCAATGTGCTTTATTGGCGTCATTAAATAAAACATATTTACTTTTTCTTTGATAAATGCTTCCAATCATACCAATGAAATTTCATGATTTCTAGCAAGCCTGTAGCATTGGCAGTCGGTTTGATGGATTCTAAATTTTAATTTAAAATAAATTCTGATATTGTTAAAATCATGTCTGTGACAATTATTTTCAATCCTTTATATTTTACGAGTTCATGCAGGTTTGACAACAAGCTTAAACAATGTGTTATGATTGTTCTTTATAATTTTTTTATTAAACTTTGGGTTCTATAAAATACTGAAATGAAAATTAAATGGAAAGAAGTTTTCTTTTTATGTAAAATGCTTAACCATCTATTTGGAGTTGTATAAAATGCTAAAAGGTAAATTGAATTGAAAGAAAATTAAAAAAACTAAAAAATTCTTTACCACCAACTACCTATGGATTCAAAATTTCAATAATGTTTTTAATTGGAACCTAAAATATTTTTTAATGATAAATTAAATCAGTATTGGGAATTTTTTTACTCTTAATTTGAAAAACAGTTATGTTGTCCATCCTGTATGAAAATTGTGTTATTAATCAGGAAATAGATTTTGCACACATTACATATTTTGTGTAATGATGAAAGAAATGATTTTCATGTATGTATTGTACATCCACTCTCGTACGCAACAGTTGTGATATACGACTGAACGGCCACAAAGTATTGCTTTGCTTTGAAGCACATTGTACCTACCAACTGATAAACTATGCATGGCTGTTAACTAAAATTCTGCACATTTTATTAAAGTGGCAGTGTCTGTTTTAAAAAAAATATTTAACCACTTAGAATATATCTTGTACGTTTGTTTGATGGGCACCACGCTCCATTTTTCTGATGCAACAATCCACTGTACCATATTTAGGTCACATGAATAGCATTACAACTTAGCAATTTTTAGTGTATTTAGTGTTATCTAATTACGATACAGCAAATTGTTGTGTTGGAAGAATGGAACGTGGATGGCATCAAACAAACGTACAAGATATATTCTAAATGGTTAAATATGTTTTTTTTAAACAGACACTTCCACTTAAAAAAATTTTTTTTAAATTGTTTGGATCTCTTAGGCTTTTTTTGTTTTCCATATATATTAAACCCTAGTTTTACGAGTTATTGAAGATGACACTCTGATTCCATACAGTAACTTATCTCTTTGGTTAACTCGGGAAGACTTTTTACGATTTTTAATTTTCCTCGACCCAATATTTTCAGTGACACATTTTAGTTTAATTAACAGCCATGTGTAAAGATTATATGTTGTAAATCTGTAATCTAATACTATTACCTATGCATAGAATCTCGAACCAGTTTGAAATTGAATCAGGAATTTACATTGACAATTCAGAGGACGCTTTCTATACCTTTATTTGAACAGTTAATCGTTGAAAAGTATGGCTTTTATAATTGACAAGTCCAAGGCTAACATCTTTTCAAGAATTCCTAGCTGCTTTGTGAGTATTCCTGTGAGTCGAGAACTCGTATAGCTTCTTTGTGAGTATTCCTGTGAGTCAGGATCTCTATCTAGCAGCTTTGTGAGGATTCCTGTGAGTCAGGAACTTATCTAGCAGCTTTGTGAGTATTCCTGTGAGTCAGGATCTATATCTAGCAGCTTTGTGAGTATTCCTGTGAGTCAGGAACTTATCTAGCTGCTTTGTAAGGATTCCTGTGTCATGGACTAACCTAGTTGCCTTGTGAGGATTCCTGTGAGTCTCCGACTAAAATAATAAATCAGGGACTCATCTAGCTACTTTGTGAGTATACCTGTAACTAAAATGATAAATCAAGGAATTATCAAGCTGTTTCATAAGGGTTACTGTTGATTAGCATGGGGGTATATTTGCTGTATTAAATCACATAAAAGTGAATTGCTAGTGAAAGTAACTATATTGAGAGATTTGTGAAAGTTTTTCTTTCCTCTCGATTTAAGCAGTCATCAAACAACCAATCAAATTAGTATCTAGTTGAAAGAAAGTTTGGTTGCTAAGAATGAAATGCTGTAGAGTTTTTAAATGGCTTCTAGACTTCTGAGACCGATATTCAACCCAGACTGTTTGGGCATTGATGTAAAACCACTGTGTTTTGATATGACTTGAATTTGCTTCTATTCTGGGACAGATATTCAACCCAGACGGTTTGGGCATTGATGTAAAACCACTGTGTTTTCATATGACTTGAATTGGCTTCTATTCTGGGACAGATATTCAACCCAGACTGTTTGGGCATTGATGTAAAACCACTGTGTTTTCATATGACTTGAATTGGCTTCTATTCTGGGACAGATATTCACCCCAGACTGTTTGGGCATTGATATAAAACCACTGTGTTTTCATATGTCTTGAATTGGCTTCTATTCTGGGCCAGATATTCACCCCAGACTGTGTAGTACTTGATGTAAGACTACTGTATAAATGGTAATCCAGTTTTTGCTATTTGTCTGATGTTTCATTATAACTGATTGTTGCAAGGTATGAAGCAAGCAATGTAATTTGTGTGAGTGATGAGATTGTTTCACTTTGAATGTTATCAAGATTTAATTTCACCCGTGTTTCTTGTTCTGATCAAGTGAATAATTTTTTGGTCAGACATTGACTATGTCATTTTGTTTGTCTTCATTTTCTTTGTCTTCATTTTCTTTATATCATGTGCAAAATATGTGCTAGTAATTAAGAATTTTTTAATAATCAGGGCTTGAATTTAAAAATTTGTAACCCTCAGCAATTTTGAATTTTCTTTGCCGTTGGTGAAAGACTCGCCGACAGCACTTTTAATTCAACCCATGGCAATTTGTTCAAATTTATATTTTGCAACAAATAAATATGACGAGTTATTTTGCCAAATGCCACGGGTGAAGCACTTCGCCTACGACAATTTGTACGAAATCTGTGCAATTTGTACGAAATCTGTGCAATTTGTACGAAATCTGTGCAATTTGTACGAAATCTGCAATTTGTACGAAATCTGTGCAATTTGTACGAAATCTGTGCAATTTGTACGAAATCTGTGGCAATTGCTGCTAGTGCCGCCATTAAATTCGAGCCCTGATATTATTAATTTATGCTAGGTTGTTTGTTATGCGTATAACAATTTAAAAAGCTTTACAAAATCACTGTTCAAATTCAGTGTATTGATTTTTACTTTGATGCGAAGTGACTTAAATTGGGTTACATTTTATAATTGTTTCTTTTCCAATTAAACATTTGCATATTATGGATTTAAATTTTTGTATGTAATATACTTGCACCATTTTTTAAACTGTTTTAAATATTTTTGTTGAGTGTGTTGGTTATGTTGTAAAAACTGTTGCATAGTGTCTATCTAGGGTGAATGATAGTCGTAGTGAATAAATCAATGTCGAGCAGTATCTTTTCAAAACATACAAATCATCATTCAACAAATATTAGTCACAAATGGGTGAAAGATTCTCGCAGCGACGTTAAACTAAATATTCACTCATTCACCACAAATATTAAAACGTAGGTACAGTTTGGAATTTTCTAACCTAATTTTTTTCTTCTTCACATAATTAGTTCTTAACATATTTCAAAACACTTAAGTTTCAATATTAAATGTCTTTTTAAACATTTGTTGTTGGAATGAGAATGTATTTTAGTCTGTTCGGATTGGTGGTGTGTATGTTTTGAAAGTAAAGATAGATCTGTACATTCAAGCTGACCGACTTGAATAACTCAAGTTTTTATCGTGTTGTATTCGTTTTGTGAGTTTTATTTTACGCTGAAGAAAAGCTTCAATCATCTCGCGCCCTGAAATAGAAATTAAAAGGAGCTAAGCTTTTCTTTTAAAACTATTAAATGGCGATTGTATTCTTTGAAATTATTTATTTAGTTATGTTCATAATATAAAGGATTGTAAAAATGGATCTTCGATTTGTTCCAAGTATGCGTGTTAAAATAATGCTTTTCATTTGCCATTCTCAATACTTTTATCCAGGAATATCTGAATATGGTTTCAATGGTATTTGTAATATAAAGGATGTCTTATAAAAATGGATCTTCAATTTGTTCCATATATGCTTTTTAAAATAATGCTTTTCATTGTGTTACCATACTCAACATTTTTACCCAGAGCTATCAAAGTCTGGTTCCAATGTTATTCGTAATATAAAGGATGTCTTGTCTTATAAAAATGGATCTTCAATTCGTTTTAAATATGCTTGTAAAAATGTTTTTCATCGTGTTACCATACTCAATGCTTTTATCCAGGATTATCCGAATCTGGTTGCAATGGTGTTTGTAGTATAAAGGATGGCATGAAAAAATGGATCTTCAATCTTTTGCAGATATATTTGTTAAAAATTAATATGCTTTTCATGGTTTTACCATACTCAATGCTTTTATCCAGGATTATCCAAATATGGTTGCAATTGTTTGTAATATAAAGGATGGCATGTAAAAATGGATCTTCAATTTGTTACAGATACGCTTTTAAAATAATGCTTTTCATCGTGTTACCATTCTCGACACTTTTAACCAGAACTATACAAATCTGGTTGGTATAGAGAACGTTTGATTTTAATTACAGTTCATTCGTGTGTTTGTCCAGACTAATTACTGTGATGTATATATTGGCTACATTCCAAGGCATTTGTATGTGTTTAGTTGTTTTCATTTACATTATAACTGTATTAGTAAGCAGTTTCTTAGATATTCCAGTGCGTCACAGTTCGTTTGTGTAGCTTGCAATCGGCTGTATCAATAATGTTCTAATATGTTTGACCAAACTATGTCCGATATGAGATCAAAATGATGCACTACTGTAACAAAAGGTTGGTTGTTGAAGAAGAATTCGGTTTTGTCGATATTAGGACCAAAAACTAAATCATTAAGAAGATATAAATGATTCAATGGTGTAGCAGTTTGGTTGTTTATAGAGATCACTTGTTTCAAATGCATTATGTGTTGAACCAATATAAAGTCAGATAATTAGGATAGAAATTATGGATTAGTTATCTCCCTTTCAAATTATGTCCTTTACGTATTTTATCGCATTCCAAAATTTTAAAATGTAGGTATTTATATAAACAAATAAATTTAATTATGAATTGTAGGTTTACCAATTTTGTGAATTTTTTTAATTTACCTTAAAATTTATAAATGTCAGATTGGTCAAATTGAATAATTATGAATTATTTCCCAAGTCCAAAGATATGATTCAACTGTGCATAATAAAATTAGCTGGTCGTTGTCGGATTGACAACAAAGTTAGTATTTTGCTCAAATTCACCACCTCTCAGTATTATAAGAAAACATTGGCTCAAACTAAATTATCGCCCAACAATATTGAGTTTGAAAATGTTCCTTTTGCCAACTGTTAATTATTTTAGTAATATTTACTTAATAGCAGACTCTGTGTTTAGACCAGAATGTACAAGATTGATGGGTGATTTGTAAGAGCTAGTTCATCAAATGTATATTTCTGTGTATAATTGTCATACATAATTAATGTAATTCTGGATGGTTTATAAGGGAGGTAATTATGGCTTATAGGGTCATATAAGGGAGGTAATTAAGCATGACATAATGGACATAGATAAGGGAGGTGATTATAGATGGGTTATAATGGTCATGATAAGGGAGGTAATTCTGCATGGCTTATAAGGGAGGTAATTATGGCTTATATTGTTATATAAGGGAGGTTATATTAAGCATGACAATGGACATGGATAAGGGAGGTAATTATGGATGGCTTATAAGGGATGTAATTATGAATGGGTTATAATGGTCATAAACAAGGGAGGTAATTCTGCATGGCTTGGAAGCTCGTGAAGACATCGGTAGTTGGATGTTTTAGTTCTGACACTCTGCAATCATATATCAGGGATATTTGTTACAATGACCAACACTGCTGAATCTGGCTTCTGTTTCTGTGCCACGCTTTATACGAGATGTGTGTTAAGTTTGTTTGATTACCGTCATCCTCAGAAATCCAAACTGCGTGTTCTCTAACTCCCTCGTGAGGCCTTGATATACAGTTGAACTTGGTCTAACAGGCACCTTTATATAACAGCCATCTGCCCATAACAGCCACACTGAGACGGCTCCAAAACATTCCTTTATTTATTTGACCTCTATATAAAGGATTTTTCCATTCCAACCAGTGCTTCACAACTGGTTCAACAAAGATGTGGTATGTGCTGGCCTGTCTATGGGAAAGTACATATAAAAGATCCTCACTGCTTTCAAAAAGAGTAGCCTATGTGGTTAGAATATAGTACGCTTGTTTGATGCCCACCAGACTTTATTCTTCTGATGCAATGATATGCTGTATCATATTTAGTTCACGTGAATAACACTACGACTCGGCCGTGATTGATGGCTAGCGGTTTACATCGCCAATTTATTGTGAATTTTATGTTATCTAATTTCGGTACAGCAGATAGTTACAACAGAAGAATGTAGCATGGTGGTCATCAAACGTACAAGGTATATTCTAAATGGTTAAATATTTTTAAGAAAAACAGACACTGTCACTTTAATATATATATCAGTCTCAATGTGTGGATTTACAGAACATGTTGCGTTGATTTAAGAAGATAAATTACCTTGTGAATACTCATGTTGATGATAATTAGATGGCTCAAGTTTAAATAGATTTGTGTTTGATTTTTTCACGTTTTCACTCATTCTCATTACATGTACGTGTCTATCCTTTGAGAATTTATATTGGATAATTCTGTTCTCAGTTTGTATTGTCTCAGTTTGTATTGTCTCAGTTTGTATTGTCTCGGTATGTCTTGTCAGTGTGTCTATGTCGGGAACATTTAGGATTTTATGCATTCGATGAACGTTTGGCACCCTATGCTTAGTAAATGTTCTAGGATTTGATGATCACTTGTACATTTTCTAGGATTTTATGCATTCGATAATGAAATATTTGGCCACTTCTAATTAGTAAATTTTGTAGGATTTTATGGTCATTTGGGACCCTAGGATTTATGCATTCGATGTTCTAATATTTGGCCACAGTAAATTTTCTAGGATTTTATGTATTTGATGATCATTTGGCACCCTGTTTAGTACATTTTCTAGGATTTTATGCTACGATGATCAAATATTTGGCCACTTTTGATTAGTAAATTTTCTAGGATTTTATGCATTCGATGATCATTTGGCACCCTATGCTTAGTAAATTTTCTAGGATTTTAGGTACATCTTCTGGCAGCTTAGAAAAATGTCATAGTTTAAAAAGAACAATTTCACTACCAATATGTTGAAGTGGAATTTCAAACCCTGTTTAAAGTGGCAGTGTCTGGTTTTTTAAATATTTAACTATTTAGAATATCTTGTATGTTTGTTTGATGCGCACCACACTCCATTCTTATGACGCAACGATTTGTTGTATCGTAATTAGATCACGCGAAATACACTATAAATCGGTGAGGCAGGTCGCCAGCTGTCCGCCATCGCTACGTCATAGCACTATTCACATGACCTAAATATGTTGCAGCTGATCATTGCGTCCGAAAAATGGAGCATGGTGTGCATCAAACAAACGTACAAGATATTTTAATTGGTTAAATGTTTTTAAAAAACAGACCCTTCCCCTTTAATAATTAGCTCTGCGTGTTGGCGTACGCCTTACTTTGGTCACAAGGTTTCTTGTTTGTTTTAATACTGTTTTCTGGCAGCAAATACTTGTATTGAGTTTGATATGAAAAGTACACCGACGTATACTATATGTGTACAATACGCATATCAAAGCATTCTGTCAAAACCTTGTATGTGACGAAAATCAAATTTTACAGGAAGAAAAAACTTCCTCAATTTCTTATCTGTGCAACTTGAAAAATAGGAATTTATTTTTCTGATTGGCTGGGCAAATGTAAACAGTCCTAATGGATGTAAAACCTCAATTTTACAAAAATGTCACATACAGGATTTTGATGTCGGCGGGTTCGTAAACCGAAAAATAAAAAAATACTGGCCTAATGGATATAAAACCTCAATTTTGCAAAAATGGTCACGAGTTTTTGACAGAACACCTCGATATGGTTTATAATACGTGAAGTGTATAATACATTTGGTATTGAAGTGCTAATTAGTATTGGTCGTAATTATAAAGGTGGCTTAGTCGTCAGTGGCGGATGCAGAAATTCCATTTACAGGGGCCCCCAATGACAAGCCTAAGTGACACAAACGTTCCCGAAAATATTTACAACGTAAAAAATAGAAAAATCGCAACATTTAGGTGGGGCCGGGAAAAAACTGACTAGTAAACACATCTAGGCTAATTGAGCAATAGCCCTACCCCTATCAACGCCATTTTGCGTTTGAATCGTGTTAAAATGAAATGTTGTGCACTCAGTGGCCGAGTGGTAAGCTATCGGACTTAAAGGGATTAGAAACGTATTTACAAGTAATAACTGACGCATCAAAACACATAAAAAATATTTGTTGGCTACATCGGTTATTCACTTACTGATCCGGAAATTTGTGCGCTCAAACTCTACCACATGTATGATAATCGTGAAATAAAAAACCAAAAAAACGCACCGGCTTTAGTCGAATATTGCCAAATAATCCTTTCTCCTCGTCCTGGACAAAAAGTATCAGTGTTCTACAACTGGTTCATCAAAGGCCGTGGTATGTGCTGTCATGTTTGGGAAAGTGCATATAACAGATATTGCTACTTATCGAAAAGAGTAGCCTATAATTATTGCGGCAGCGGGTTTCCTCTAAAACAAAAAGATACAAATTGATGTGCTCCAGTGTGGTCGTTAAACAAAACAAACAAACTTTACTTTAAAACCCTATTCTACCTATCCTGGTAGGAGAGGGATGTAGCTCAGTCGATAGCGTGCCCGCCTTTGAAGCGAACCCAGCTGCAGTTTGGGCTATTTTTCGTTCCAACCAGTGCTCCACAACTGGTTCATCAAAGCCCGTGGTATGTACGGTTCTGTGATGATAAGATAAAAATCAATGCGTTACAGTGGCGTCGTCAAACAAAACAAACTTTACTACCTTTCCTGCTTTCCATCAAATGTTGAATGGACTCCTCAAGGAGCCAAGCCCCCACCCCTCCCCAAAATCCTTAGCTATGCATCTTGCACCCATGTTAACTCGTTCCAATAAGCAGTCTGATTATACAGCAATGTTGTGGACAATTTGTTGGAAAAAAAAAATGTAAATGGGTCCACTAAGAATGAATCTGATTACCAACTGCTTGACAAGTGAGGTAAAAAAGTAGTTGTTTTATTTAACGATGCCACTAGAACTCATTGATTTTTATCAGCAGCGGATATTCCAATCTCCATTCATATTGTCATTTTGACACATTCCTTTTACAGGAAATCAGCTGCATCCACATAGGCTACTCTTTTTGATAAGCATCCGATCTTTTATATGCACTTTCCCACAGACAGGACAACACATACCAGTCTTTGATGAACCAGCTGTGGACCACTGGTTGGAACAGAAAATAGCCCAAACTGAATGCGAGTCCACTGAGAAGGATCGATCCAAC
>JAUTWP010049646.1:0-12922 GCA_033042655.1 Cyathermia naticoides
TCTACGGAAGTGAAAGTAATGAGATCGCACAACTTTATGGTGTTTCTTTGAACAAAAGATCACCAAAAGGTAGATAATTATCAAGGGAGGTAACAACCTTATTGGAAAGGACTATCTAGAGCACATAGGTTTTTTTATCATTGACTATTGGAAAAATAAATATTTATTTTATTTAACGACCAGTTGTGGAGCACTGGTTGGAATGGAAAATAGCCCAAACTGCAGCTGGGTCCACTGAGAAGGATCAATCCGACGACGGACCGCTTAAAATGCGGGCACGCTATCGACTGAGCTACATCCCGCTCCTTCATCAGAATAATGCTATGCCCCACACGACTCCTGTAGAAAAAACAGGGGTTTTATTGTATATCTTTGGTTTTGGGCATAAGAAAAATATCTAAATTAGAAATACTTTACTCATATGTCGTTAAACAATAAATTTATTTTATTTTTGGATAAGAAAATATCTCAAATTGTTTTAAATTCACATACCTGCACGGAAAATTGCTCCAGACACGTAATGCATGGCCAGCGCATGTCCTAACTGATGATTGGTCGAGCAGAGACTGTGTCGCTCAAACTTGCCGAATGACAGCGGAGTATGATCTGAAGCTAGGAACACTTTCAAAGAAGCATGAACACTAAGCAACATGCTCATTGGCTGAATACATAAGTGGTGAATTCTGATTGGTTGGCTCAGAGAAAGGGCAGTAACTCTGATTGGTAGAGGCAACCGCTTGACTTTGATTGGCTGGTTTGAATCACAGCACAGTCTGATTGGAACGAAACTTTTCACTTCTTTTATGAGTCTGTAGAGGAAACAGTCGTCGAGGTAAAGTGAGAGAGGTTTTATAGAAATCTCTACTGATTCGGTGAAGGTCGAATCTCCGAATCCTAACACTATTTGTGCATGTAGAAAGCTGGATAACCTCAAAACTGCGTGCCTTTCTACAACTGACAAATCATCTAAATTGGCTTCATCACAAATTGTGCTCGAGTTTTTCTGCTGTTGAAGGAGAACCGGGAAATCAAAGCGACCTTGTCCGTACATCTGATTGTCTATCTGTATGTCCCCCACGCTGACGCTGAAGCTCGATTTCGCACTTTCCTCCGATGTTGAGGATGATACCGGAAACAAAGAAATGAACACCTGGTCTGATGTAATTCGTAAAATTTCTGAAATGTTTTCTTCAGAATCGGATTCG
Organism: Cyathermia naticoides; assembly: GCA_033042655.1. NCBI lineage: Eukaryota > Metazoa > Mollusca > Gastropoda > Neomphalida > Neomphalidae > Cyathermia > Cyathermia naticoides. The sequence goes on from JAUTWP010049646.1 coordinate 1,206, forward strand.
TTCAGCAAAATCAAACACAACTGCTTCATGTACAAACCGGCAGAAATAATGGCAGACGTTGTCTTTGGTTTTGAAATTTCGGTTTCTTTCATCGATGATAAAGTTACTGCCAAACATTTTTCAGCTTCCACTGGTAAAGGATTAATATTTTTTATAGTAGGCATGATTTTTGTCTCGGCTCCCTCAATCCGACTGCGAATTTCTCGTGCCGAGACTTCAGCCTTGCCAATGGGAGTTATTGTCAGATGCATAACCATGGCAACCTTTTTAACTGATACTTTGATGTCGACGACGTTTGGTAGTTTAACAAATGTGTCGTTGGTAGACGTAACATCGACACCACTACTCCAATCAGATTTCGTTGTTTTGCCTTCCTTGACAACAAGAGTGCAGAAGTGCATTCTGGGAAATTTGCTGCTTCCTGTTGCTGGGAACTGACTGTTGAAGTACGGCATGGTGTAAGGACAGGAGCCACCAGGGGGCAGTGTTGGTAACTCGGTAACCAGTTCTGCTTCTTCTTGGACAACAGAACCTAAAAATAGAATTAAAACAAAACATTGTTTTATCTTGCTTAGAGAGTTTACCACATACATTAAAACATATTTTACAACATACATTAAAACATATTTTACAACATACATTAAAACATATTTTACAACATACATTAAACATATTTTACAACATACATTAAAACATATTTTATTGCACCAGACAAGTTTTGTTTTATTAACCAGACAAATAATATGGTAGTAAAGTTTGTTTTGTTTAAGGCCGCCACTAGAGCACATTCATTTTTATTTTATCATTGGCTATTGGATATCATGGTCGAGGAATCCCACTGCTGCGACTCTTTTTGATAAGCAGCAAGGACAGCACATAAAACTGCGTGATGAACCAGTTTTGGAGCACTGATGGGAACGAAAAATAGCCAAAACGGCAGATGGGTCCACTGAGAAGGATATACTAGTTTTTAGTCCAAAACAATTCCCATTAGAATTAATCTGAGGAGTCAAACATTATTTGTTTAACAACACAGCAAAACATTGTTTAATCAGATGTTATTAGATCTTTTGAAAAAGATAACTTTTTATTGTTCAACGGATATTGTTCTGTGCAGAAATAGTTTTGAAAAAGATTTGATGATTAAAATTTGATGATTGATTAAGCTATGGAACCAACTTGAACTCAGTATTGTGTAAAGATACAGTTTTGAAAATGAAAGTCATTTCGTTATTAAAATTTGATTATGCTACCGTAAAAAGAAATATCTTTACGGGAAATATTAACACGAAAATTGCAAAATCTAAATTACAACGCAAACTTAATTCTCCTCATAAATACTTCCCTATTGTGTGGTAAGTGATTTAGCAATAGTAAAAAAAAGTAAGTTTGTTTTATTTAACGACGCCACTAGAGTACAATGATTTTTTTATCTTATCAGCGGCTATTGAACGTCATACATATGATAATGTTGACAGATATTTTAGAGGAAACCTGCTGCTGCCACATAGGCTACTCTTTTTGATAAGCAGCAAGGAATCTTTTATATGCACTTTCCTACAGACAGGACAACACATACCACAGCCTTTGATGAACCAGTTGTGTAGCACTGTTGGAACGGAAAATATCCCAAACTGCAGATGGGTCCTCTGAGAAGGATTGATCAGATGACTGACCACTTTAAAGGTGGGCGCACTACCGATTGAGCTACATCCCACTCCAAGATTAAAGATAGAAAGTGATTACACATTTTTTGTAAAATTAAAATCATGTTTATCATAATAATTATTGTTTGCAGAGTTGTCATCTATGTTTGCAGTACATGTCAACATTGGAATACAGTACTAGTTTTGAAAATGTGCTAGCAAAAACAACCAAAATTAAAAATGAAAAGTAGCTACACATTTCACGCAGTACTCAATGTAAAAGTAACATCTTGTTTATCAGTTTGCAGAGTTGTCATCTATGTATGTTGTACATGCGGAGAACCTGGTGTATTATAAAATTAGGTCACTCTAACCTATTTTCATGCATCACTTAACATAACGGAAATTTTCAACTAATAATTACTTCCTAAATAACCAATATTTTATCCATTAAGCAAGATTTGCTCTGAAATGTATATAGGCATATTACATGCAAGATAGCACTCTTGTTTTGTGTTGAAATAAATCTTCATTAGAACTGGTAACCAGATCAAGCTGGACAATGACCATGGGCTAATCAGATAACTTAAAGCCACTGGACTATTCTCCAGATGCGAGGATTTTTTATATAGAAAATAAAATAGAAAATAATAGATTAATCTCATAGCTCATGTGTATTACTATTTTTAATGAGAATCTCATTCTCATGTTACAAATAAAATCTGTTTTCAGTTTCTACAATCAGGATAATAAAAATATATTCTAATATGCCAATATGAAACCTGATTACTACAAACAAATAGTATGTACCAAAATGTTTTCTAAATCTTTTAATTACCAGTATGAACTCATAACCACGAAAAAGAAATGAAAAATGATCAAAAAGTTATTAATCTGCCGCCATATGTATGACTAGCATATTTAACCACATTAACCAGCAGATATTTTGTATGTAAGGTATAGATAGTTTTTCATATAATGGTTCCTGTTAAATAATTGAAAATATGTTCTTTTTACCATTTGACTTTAAGCACCATACAAAAAGCTATATAATGAAAGTTGATACAATTGAATTTTTCATCAGTGTATTTTTCACTTTAGACATATGCAATGTTTTTAATCTCATATGTGGAGTTAATTGATTTTTTCTGTACATAATGGCAGATTAGTTGAGTAGTTTTCTTAGTCAGGTGGATATTTTGTGATTTGAGGCATGAAGATAAAATGCAGTTTAAATTGTGTGATATTGAAATAGCGTTACCTCGGTCTGGTCATGACTGATGAAGATGTATTAACTTCACAAACACTTTCCTGCTTTTCCGATTTCCTTTTCCTTGTGAGTTGACAGATTTATTGATGCCATTATCGGCCCCCACAGTGAGGCATATTGTCATCTCCTTTTTCATAAAGGTGAACATGGGTGGGTTTTTTTAGAGATAGTCCCAACCAACATCTGCATAATTGAAAATATGTGTATACCAGACTGATCATGTAGACATAAAGTGATTTTAATATTAAAAACTGTTCAAACCAGTAGTCTAAACTATCACATACTGTTAATCATGGATGTATCATACATGCCAGATTTGAAGAATTATGCCAAATTTTATGTTCAAATTACATGCTACAAATTAAGACCCAAATATTCCGATAATGTGTATAAAATTTTAAGTGAACACTTACAAAACATGCATTTCTTTACTGGGAATTAACCCATTTAAACCCATGATCCCATATATGGGATCGAGGGTATTCCTGGATGCAAGATCTTTATTAATGTACAGCTACTGTATGTATGGATGAGTGAGATTTATTAACTCAATCTTGGTAATCCATGATAAAAATACTTTTGTTACCAAACACTCTCAAAACACGACGTGTTTATCAAAAAGGTTTATGTAATCATCAAAATTAATATCTCAGTTTACTGACAAACGTTATAGCATTCTTGAAAATAGAATTAAATTCCTGAAAAAGATTTTGAGGAATTGACATCTCGACATTGATTGAATTTAAATGGATTGCAATCTAAATATATATTCTTTTTATCTTTGACTTTGTGGTTATTTAATATGCCAAACACTTGTGAGATATTGAATTGTTTGTCAGATATGTTAGACAAAGATTTAAATCATGCAAGTCTGTCACTTAGAATTGCAGTTTCACATTTAAGTCAATCTTTGATGGTTCATTCTCCATTAAGTAAAGTGCAAGTTTTGTTTAATATCAGCCCATGTAATTGCACTATCATTAACTTAAATTGCTTCTCCCCTGTGGTTTGTCTAAATTAAGTCTTCGACTGACTGTAAGTTTTGGGGAAATTGCTGCCCAACAGAACAATTTGTGTCATACTGGCGGAAATCCTTGTGGATTTACAACCCTCACACTTAAGTGTGTTTTGTCATTGCATTTCAGGTTTCGCTGTCTTAATGGTTCTACTGATCCGGTTCTTGGCCTCCGTTATTGTGTGGATTATTGTGGCTTTTGCAATCATTACAAGTATAGGTAAGTTAATCCTCATTGTAGTCTCTACTTTAATATCTTATTATCTCATCAAGATTGTTTCCTTTGATCTGTTATTAAAAATAGCTAATGTATTTAGTGCTTCTTTAACAATTATGTAATGTTTGGGAGTGGATAGAGGGGGGGGAGGTTTTGAAAGTGTAAGTGGGTTCATTCATTTTGATATATATATATGTATACATGTATTACAATGTTCTGTATGGGGTTGGTAAAAACATATGATTTTGTTTTATGTAATTGTTGACTGTTAAATACTGTCAAGTGAAAGACTAAATGGATCATTGTGGTTGTTGTGTTGGCATCTTCTTTTTTGTTTATCATAACGATTTTGTGACCTTAGTAACTACTTACCATTGGTCAATCTTGACCACATTGTCCACACTGTATCACCTTAAATAAAGACACATCAATAGTCACTAGGGTATAAATATATGTAAAAGATGAATGTCACAGATTGCTCCCCCGTGGGTGCAGTCTCAGCATTTGGGACAAGTTCCTTAAAGACTTAGCCTACACCCATGCGTGTTTGAACATTCAGTAGGCCTGCATAAAATGATTGAACAATAACATTGTCACAGAAATGTACTGTTTAGTTTGGGCTGTATAATTGTACCCAAGAACACGAAAATGTTAATAGAAAATTAATTATTGATCTGCATCTTGAATGGTACAAAGTAAGTTGTCAGTGAAAAAGGAAGGCAGTCCTTGATAACTTAAGTGTTTGATAGTGTGGAATTTCCTGAAGCCATTCAAATTTGAAGCAGTAGTTAAGCTTTCAATGTTATTGTTATCTTGCTTCTCAGTGTGAAGGTGTTTAGTGTTTACAGCATTTACACAACAGCTTAACAGAAGAGAAATTCTGATGATATAATTTTAATATGGGCTGTCAGGTCTTCATTGATATAACACTTGATTTCTCTACTATAAGTGCCAGGAAGACAAAACCATGCTTCCTGGAATGCCGTTCAATGGTATGCTTACTGGAATTGTATCCTCCAATGATAAACTTGGTCAGTGGTAGAGATGTGTAGCATGTGTGTTTGTCCTGGATCAGTCCTTTTCAACAGACTTGTTCCAACTAATATTCTAAATATAGTTTCGGATGGAATAGAGGTAAAAAGATAGAGCATCCACCTATGAAGCAATTGTTATTGGATCGATCCTTATTAGAGGAACCATTTGGGCTATTTTTCATTCCAGCCAGTGGTCTACAATTGATTTATCAAAGGCTATGGTATGTGCTGTCTTGTCTATGATAGTGTACATATGTAGTGGCAGTAGATTTCCTCTGAAGACCATGTCACAAATACCACGTTTGACACCTAATGGCCAGTGATTAAAAACTATGTGTTCAGGTATGGTTAAACAAACACTCCTTTCTATATATCTAGTTTCTCAAAGGCTGTGATAGGTGTTGTCATATCAGTAGGAAGACATTATGCATTATATCACAAACATTTGTGACAGACAATGCGGCAAACAAGCCTCCATCATCAGCGGAAGTGATCTATAAATAGTGGAACTAAAATGTCTGGACAGCTTCAAACGTGCTCAAGATAAAAAATTCACAATTTTCTGCAGACAGCAATAGCGTAAGATAAGAACTAATGACGACATTAATCACATTAATTCTTCATTTGACATGAGCTAACAAACAGGTCAGCAGCTCTGATTGGAATTAAAACTGGCAAATCCTTGTCATTTAGGAGCTTGGGCAAATGGATGCAGTTCCTGTGCAATCTCAAGTCATGTTTCTCACGAGCCTGAATTAATCTTTCACAGGCTCATCTAGTGATTGACCCCTGCAATGCAATTCACCATTCACATCCTCAGTGTGGAATAAAAAATCAGCAGTTGGTCGACCTTACCACCATAAAATACAGAGAATGGAATTGATCTGGCATTATTCCGTAACAAAACCGTTCAAGATGAAAATTTTTGTCAATACCGCTGAAGCTGATTGTGAATATGCAAAGAGAGGTTGCATGGAAAAGAAGCACAATGAATCTTGTAATTGGATGGTTTTTCTGCGCACGTCTTGGGGTCTTCAGCTGGCAAATGTGTATTGATATTAGCTGCAAATAAGTCTAGCCCAAAATCTGTTCTTTCCATCACACACTATTTCCTTATGTGCTGACTTCCTTTTCATGTATGCCATACCCATTCACTTTTTAAAAATGTACTTGGTGCACGATACATTTTGCTTATTGAAATTTGTATGTCTGTGATTGCAATAGAATTCTGGCATATAAATCAACTTGATTAATTCAACTCTATTGGGATAGTTATAAGATAATTTTGGTGATTTAGTTATTAGTTCAATTGACTGCAGTCAGACAGGGCATGTCTGTATCCTAATCCTGTGGTTTATTTACAGTTTATATTTTAAACTCTTGGAGATGAACCAGTATTAATGAAACCTAGCTAATACTAACCTCTATTCATACACACACTTAATGGGTAAAAAAGATTCTGTGCAAAATCCTTACCAAATGATGTAATAAATCAAAATACAAGGTCACCACCATAGCCTCTTACTGTTTAGAAAGCTCCAATATCTGCAATACACACACACAAGTACAGGAAAGTCACAAGATGATTACAAATAAGCAGATAAAAATGCTGCCTGCAGTCAGATTGTTTGTTTTGAGGACTGCAGTAATTTGACTTATTGATGGTCAGTCTGGGCCTGTACTCAGGATGGCAATCAGATTTGCTTGGTAGGAGGTGGGGGTGGTGTTATGAACATGTTTACTTAAAACAGTAGAGTGAGCGGGATGTAGTTCAGTCGATAGAGTGCCCGCCTTTGAAGCGGTCGGTCATCGGAACAGTAGAAAATGTTTCTTTTTAATTATTGAATTTTATTTTTTAATCTAATGGAAAAACACCATGAGGATTAGAAATATTTTCACCTTTAATGAACTTGGTCCTTACGCAATAACTGCTTTAACTTGATCAGATCTACATCATTGGTTTAGCTAGTGCATAAGATGTCAAAGCATACAACTGTGGGGAAAAACAACATAGGTTGATCCATTCTATATACACATAGGATCTTTTCACTTTTTATTTTCTTGAAGGTCATACATATACTTCATCTACATTTGTGAAGCATGTATATCACATGTTGCTTAAATCCCTAAAGAAATATGCATTCTCCACTCACAAATGTCTTCTTGTAAAAATCATAACTTTGTGGAGATTGAAAAAACTCATCAGAAATTCTTTTTCCTGAGCAGCATGTACACAGGTGTGTTGCTTTCCTGTTGATATTCATAGCTATTCCTCACGTATCCCTTGGTTTACCCAAGCCGAGTATTTCTTCTCAATTCTTACTGTGGTTGCAGTGTGCTCATTGCCATGTTATCATTAGATATTGTGACAGCTGGTTAGCACCACTGTTTGTATTTCCGCTCAACTGTTTCTTCAACACTGGCATTTATCTCATTGCTGTGCATGTCTCCAAAGATACAGGAATACAGCAGGAAACAATGAAATGTTAAGATATTGTTTTTACATTATACTTCATAAGTAACTGTTTGCTTTTAGACACTTAATCAAAGAAGGGTGTGGACTGAGTAAGAAGATACATGCATAGTTCATTACAATTAACCGATTTATTGTCCCTTCTTTTGTCCTTATTTATTTTCAATTTTATTAATTCACGTGAATAATCCAGTACTTTGGATGTGTCCATGCTTTAACTTACACATGAGAAACAAATAGTTTTAATCTTGAAATAAAATTATTGGTAAAGTCAAACCTATGTGTAAAAGACACAATGACATGATAAAAATGGTGTTAGTAAAAAATGATAAATATGTTTACAAACAGTTTTTCCATGTGTAATTTTGACCAATTAGCATTTAATAAAGAAGAAATTAATAAAATAAAATTATTACAGTGGACTCTGTCCAAACTGGACACCCATGTGACTAAGTAAAATGTCTGGTTTTAAGGTGTTAGATTTACACTAAATGGACACATTGGGACTGAATTATTTGTACGGTTTAGAGGAGATTCCGGTTTAGAGGGGGTCTGGTTTTCAGGGCTTTCGCTCTTTCATGATAGAACCATTGCATACAAAAGCTGCATTGTGCTACATCAAATGATACCATGAGATGGAAGTAACCTCTGGCAAAAAAAGGCCACTCACCAATGGGAGCATGCTTTAACAGTTCTTTGATAGAAGCATGTAAATAAATTTACCCAACCTACTGGAAGTAGAAAATAATGTAGACTGTAAAAAGTACAGCCATTTTGTGAATTTTTACTTTACAGTAACACTAACAGTTTAAATTTCTACAATCTTTTTATTTTTTTTATGAATGATTTATTCTCATATTTTTCATTGGGATAAATTTTCCCTATTTTATCGAAACAAACTTTCATGAAAATAGCCATTCCTTTGAAGAATTTCTACAAGTATCTGATTATATTCCATAAAATGTTGTTGGTAAGTTTGAGTTTCTCATAATAATGCCAACAGATGGGTGAGCTTTCAACACCTTCTTCATTTACACCTGACATTTAGTTGTTTGGTATATCTGCCCATGTTTGATCGCATTGCCCTGCAGATGGATTATTTGTGTAGATGATCCTGTTGATCACTGAAAGAGTCTGACAGTTTAATAAGAGCAGATGGGTAATAAATACTGAACAAACAATAAAACTGATATTGTGCAGTTCTTTCAATTCTGATAACCATAGTATTATACGATGGATTTTAAATCATTTAACAAGATGTAAATCACAGATATCTAAATATAAATAAATATCTCTTGATCATTTCAAATTAATATCATATATAGTGACTGTCTAAACCAGCATTCGTCTAATCTGGATTTCTGTGTAAATCACCATGATTTAAAAGTCCCGTCCAACCATAACACTGGATGAAATCTGTCTATACCAGCACTCTGTTTAAACCAGCATATTGTTGGTCTTAAGTGAATCTGGTTTAGACAGAGTTGACTGTACACAGTAGAGTTTTAAACCATTTAATAAGAAGAACATTTAAGAATGTTTCATCACATGGAAAAAAATAATGTAAAAGAAAATATTAATAATACATAAAATTAAAAACAGTCATTGGTCTGCTCAGGTTTGCCTATTTTACCACTGCCAGTAAAACATTTTATAGTGTTCAAATTTTAACATCAACCTAATAGAAATAGCAAGTTACAGTGGAAACATGATTAGTCTGAACTTTAATGAGTTTTATAAACTGTTACTGTCACACATCAAGTGGGTTTTAAATCATTTAACAAGAACATAAAAATGTTAAAAAAAATTAATATGCTACAGTAAAACCTCTCTAAACCGGACACCCACAGGACCCAGTAAAATGTCCGGTTTCAAAGGTTTCCAGTTTTCAGAACTATGAACTATTATAGATACTATTTCAGAACTTATGAACTATTATAGATACAACATATTTGAGAAATTTGTTTGAGGTTTTCTAGAATTATTAATGTTTGTAATGGATTTAATGATTTCAGTTACTAGTACAATGTATCTTCTTTCAGAATCCTTCCTTTTGTGAAAATGTGGAATATGTAGCTATAATTTTTAAATTAAATTCATGCCTTATATTCACTATAATACACGAATCTAATTTCAGTATTATAGTGTAACTTGTAGACATTGAATTGCTAATGTTATATAATTGTTTACATCAGTTAAGATTTAAAATGCCTTCAAGAATTTAGTTTCTGTGATACACTACAAACTACAATGATAAAGACATTTTTCTGGAAGATTAAGCATACATGTGAAATGACAAGATAGAATGAACAGCAGTACTATTATATGTGTTGATTGTTTGCTTTGTTCAGCTGGAACAGCATTCCTATGGTGGACGTATGCTGGATTGAAACAGAAGCTAGATGAAGATAGCAAGTTGAAAATACCACTACTAGCCGTTGAAATCAGCAGCCAATCAGCTTTTCTTACCTTCTCTATCATTGCATCAATTCTCACGGTAGGATTTTAATTAATTAAATATTCATGTCATATACAAAGTATAAAAGGAAATTTTCTACATTACATTTAGAGGCCATATTGAATTTTTCAGAATCACATTTTTTAAGAATTTTATTTTGATGATAGGTATTAGATTGAAATTTAATATACATGTAGGCTATTTATAATTTTATATATATTTTTTTTTAAAGATTGACATCCAATAGCCTATGATAAAAAAAACCATTCAGTGTGCACTAGTGACATCATTAAATAAAACAAACTTTACTTTTTTTAAAGTATTATTGTAAAAAGCTAATTTGTTATCCTTGAAGATTGTTCATCCGTATTAATTGATCTCCTATACATATCATGAAGCAGTCGACTTAAGTAAGATCTGCCATGTATAAAGAAATCCATTAAACATTCAGTGATCATCCAGCAAAAATCTAATCACATTTTCCATGGAATAAAAGAACTGTTTGAAGTCATCCATTACGTATGCAAAGTAAATATTTTATTTATTAAACAGTCTATGATAAAGGCTAGCAGTCACAGGTTTTCCTTGAAATGGTATCAGATTGAATTGACCATATTATGTTTGATATCCAACTTCTGATGATTAAACAATGAATGTCGTCTAGTGGTGTCATTATAAAATTAAAAAAACAATCAACTATGCAATTTAGTTGGTCTGTATCCAAACAACCTTCATATATTCTTAATATTGTACTGTATATTTTCACTAATTTTTCTTAACAGTAATTTAACCAAATGTAGAAAATGTTAGTATTTTGTTGTAGCTTTCTTTTAGTATTTTTTTTATGTATAAAACTGTTTAATAAATTTATGCTTTTATTAACCTTACTGATATGTAAAAACTTAATTTTTAATTAAAAAAGAAGATTTCTTTAAACACCACAACAACCTTCTGTACTAATAAAAAATATTTTGTATTATATTTCAGGTGATTTTATTGTTAATAATTTTGATAATGAGGAAGCGTTTCTCTCTTGTGGTGACATTATTCCATGAAGCCGGATCGTGCGTGGCATCCATGCCGTGTCTTCTACTACAACCTATCTGGACGTTCTTCATACTCATCATGTTCTTTGTGTACTTGGTCATCATTCTGGCATATCTTTCCACAGCAGGTAAATATTTATTTACATTTATATATTTATTAACAATAATATTTTTCCATGGTCCATGAAACTTCAAAATTGAAGAAAAAAATCTGTAAAAAGCCATTATGCAATAAATAATTTCACTATATTCAAATATAATAGTGAAACCTTTTTAAACCGGACACCAATGGCACCAAATAAAATGTCTGGGTTTCAGAGGTGTCCAATTTTCAGGAGTTAGGTTTACACTAAATGGATATATTGGGACCAAATTGTTTGTCTGGTTTTGATGGGATCATGTTTTAGAGGGGGTCCGGTTTAGACAAAGTACTGTATCGTCAACAATGGAAAACCGTACTAAATAGAAACCATACTATTTTAATTTTGTGTACATTGTTATGTCTGAGCATGTTCGATTGTCGACATGACAACAATGTTATCTTAAGGAAGTCCACTA
>JAUTWP010049757.1:0-12921 GCA_033042655.1 Cyathermia naticoides
ATATACACTTTCCATAATTATAATCCTTGAAAGGAATTAAAACAACCGAAATAATACGGTTCTAGTCCTTTTAAACGAAGTTAAACATGATAGATGTGTATGAGAGAAAAACAGGCTGTGTAAACTGATCTATTTAACTCTGGATTCAAGGCTGAAACTGAAGTCAAGTTATTTGTGTGGAGTTGTTGTTATAAAGAATCTTGAGTCTGGACTCTATAAATGTTTTATAAGCACAGTATGAGAAGTGCTTGAACACTTTGTTAGTGATGGAAGCACGTAAAACTTTTGTCCTGTCCAGTATTAGAAATGATATTCTGTAGTATTTTAGTTGATATTTCCACACACTACTGTCTGGCAGAAGATGCATGTGAAAACTACTGTGGTATAGAATGCATGAATAAATTTTATATGCATAAGAATGTTTAAAATATTTCTTATGTGGAATGAAGGATACTTGGAAACTTATTGTATGTGGAATATGTGAAAAGAATCACAGGTTATATTAAGGAATGGAAGGATTTGTGAAAAATGCCCTGCATGGAATGGAAGGATATGTGAAATATATTCCATATACAGTGGACTTGTCTAAATCAGATCCAGTTGGGACCAACGAAATATGCTGGTTTAGACAAGAGTACATATGTAGACATATTTTATCCAGAGTTATGGTTGCTGAACAGGACATTAAAATCATGCTGGTTTTCACAAATATTTGGATTAGACAAAATTAATGCTGGTTTAGACAGAGTCCACTGTATTATGGAACTTCAGGCTATGTAAAAAATCCCATATATTATGGAACTTAGTAAGGAAGTGTTAGTAATCACACATGTTATGGAAAGTAAGGATATATGAAATTAGCTTTATGATTAGCTCACCTTGTATATAATGATTTATTCAAAGTGTAAATATTTTCTATTTATCATTTCATATATATTTTTGTTTTCTTCAATATGAGGGTTTCTTGTATATTCTGTATAGTTTCATGGTGGTGTTTTGTTTCATTGTTCTCTGACACTTATTCATTACATGGGCAGTTAGACGTGGCAAGCATATAACTCATTAGAATAGCAGTGTAAAATAGTCATAAACTACAGAGATTTTTATCAAAGATTTGCATTAAAAAATAAAATTATAAAGTCAGTGGTTGTTTTTTTAAACTTTGGGTAGATTCCCCCTGCTCCCCTTAAATATTTATTGTGAAAATGGTAAACACCACCAAATTAAACTTGAAAGTTGGCATTTTCATAGTTTTTGAGTATTCATGTGTTTATATATAAACCAGGGAACATTTTGTTCAGTATTTTCTTGAATCAGTATACAAGATTCCAAGATCACTACACAATTCTAAAAGTAATTCTATTCACAAGTAATTGCTAATCAATTGATAATTTTTGATAATCAAAATTTCTAAAAAAAATTGTTCCCTGTAAATTATGAAATAATTCATCAAACATTAATTAATAATTATATTTATTAATATCATGGTAGCGCTACACTAAAATATACATACCATACATTTGTTAATGTGTCTTATTTTTAATACCAATGGTGGGTAAAAATTAAAATGTGCTAATTAGTGCTTTTATTAATTTCATAATTTACAATTTAAAACAATGGTGATCTCTATTGCATAAAAATATTCATGTTGATGACTTGTGATAATGTTTTAAATATCTGGGTTGAGTTGTATCAATTTTAGTTAACTAAACAAGTGTTAAAACATTTCAAAAGAAGGGAAAACATTATTAAAGGGGCAGTGTCTTTTTTTAAATATTTAACCATTTAGAATATATCTTGTACGTTTATTTGATGCGCACCAAGCTTCATTTTTCTAACGCAATAATCTGCTGCACCATATTTAGGTCACGTGAATACCGCTACAACGTAGCGATGATGGACAGGTGCACTAACATTCATGTTTATCATCATAGTGTTTTTAAATCTTCAGCTACTGCAGAGATTGATCCTTCTCACTGGACCCATCTGCAGTTTGGGCTATTTTCCATTCCAAACTATGCTCCATAACTGGTTCATCAAAGGCTGTGGTATGTGCTGTCCTTTCAGTAGGAAAAGACATAAAAGATCCCTTGCTGCTTATCAAAAAGAGTAGCCTATGTGGTGGCAGTGGGTTTCCTCTAAAAAAATGTCAAAATTACTATATGAATGACATCCAATAGCCAAAGAAGATAAAAATCAATGTGCTCCAGTGCCGTCGTTAAACAAAACAAACTTCACTTTACTTCAGCTACTAAAATTAATATTAACATATTGTCGGACATTACTGACTTTTTTAACATACACTTTACTTGAAGACTAAAAAAATGTTTCTAGGAACATAATTACTAAAACAAAATGGATATGGAACAAAAACATTAATTGTAATTATTCTGGTAACATCAGTTATTTAAAAATACATTATTAAAATTATAAAAGAATGTCATTTTCTATTGCGATCATTCTGGTGTTAACATAGCCATTGTTTAAAACTCAATGAGACAGGAAATAGCAGGGACGTCACAAAAATGAATAAGTGCCTTTAATTTTCAAATACACTTCACTGCAGAAGTTTAGACTCATGCCCAGATTTTTGCATAATTTTTTAGGTTACCTAGTACAAGTCACATAATGTTATGTGTTTGTAAATCACGTGTATAGATGGCCATATACCATATAAACAATGGCATTATATCGATGTATATGCCAAAGGACCCATTTGGTTAAAAAAGGTGAGATTTGGATTGTAAGTCTAAACTTTTGCAGTGAAGTACATCTTTTATCGAGTGAGTGAGATTGTAATAAAAATCCATCAACCGTAATTTTATATTTATTTCTCAACATATTTGTTACTGTCGATGTGTTTGTATTTGAAACGTGAATTTCACAAAGATTATTCAGTAATTAATATCAGTAACATGTGATAGTATTAAAAACAATTCAATAATGATTATTCATGTTTGTAAATAGTAGTTCTTGGTAAAATTACAATTTGTACATTATTTGTGATCAAATGTGTTTATTTTAAATTTAATGGGAACAAGTTTCATGTGAATAAAATACTTGAGATTTATTTAATGATTTTATTTGTTATTTATGTAAAATGATTTCTTGTGAGAAAATGCTTAAACTTAATAGGATTTTATAAATGAAATTTAAAAATAATGATTTGAAATAAAAGCAAATAAATATGATATGGTGACATGAAAATAAAATATGTTTAGTACATATGAAATTTATATTTTGAACAGAAGTTTGGAACGCAGTCATTTGCATCCACAGTACTTAAAATTAAGAAGTTGTATTCTTATAAAGCTTACAGTAAATTTGTTTTTAATTAACGATGCATTGGACATCAAACATGGTATTCTGACTTTTTTTTAGAAGTAACCCTCTGCTGCGACATGGGTTGCTCTTTTCAATAAGCAGCCATCCACTGACAGGACACCACATACCACACATTTGATAAACCAGTTGTGGACCACTGGTGGAAAATGGCCCAAACTGCAAATGGGTCCATTGAGAAAGATCCGTGTAATGACCAACCTCTTTACACTTGGCACGATAAAACAGAAGTAAAAAAAGTAAAGTTTGTTTTAGTTATGACGCCACTAGAGCACATTAACTTCTTTAAAAATACTGATATTCAGGATTTCAACATATTTTAATAACTTCCTCTACCTCTGTATGAGCCGCTGATAAGATAGAAATCAGTTGGAGGTTGAACACCGATTGTCTTAAAATCGGTCCTGCATGTATGCAAGTTAAAATTAATGTTAGGCCTAACCGAACGAACCATAATCTGATTAGTTTGCACTAAGGTGACTACAACAAAACTTATTGTTAGTGAAAATAAAATATTCCTATCCCCCCCCCCCACACACACGCACAGTGTATCACACATGCACACACCCCTCTGTCAATCGCTCACACGTGTTCATACACCTTCACACACATGTAAACCTATGCACCCACACACACCTGTAGTCTATATGTCACGGGACAAATCTCAATCCAAGAGAATCACCAATTCTACTAGGACAAATCCCAATCCTTAGTTTTACTGAGACAGACACACACGCACGCACGCGCGCACACACACACACACACACACACACACACACACACATGTATCTCTCTCCTCTGTATATGTGTATATGTGTGTATGCGTACCTATCTATCTTTCCCTCAGTCTCCCCCCACCGTCTCTCTCTCTATCACCTCTGAATATTTGACGGCACCATAACTATACTAGTATTCCAGATTTTAACCATATATTTATAATTTAAATATTTAAACAAATATTGACAATTTAAAATAATATGATACTGCTTGCATAGCTAGACATAGATTAATAATAGTGTTTAATGGGACCTGTTTAAGAGAAGAATACAAAGAACGTCAATTTGGCACACATTTTATTTATTTTTTTATAAAAAAAACATCTTCAATAAATATGCACATCAAGAATCGCAATTATACATTGTATACAATGCAGTGGTGGATCTAGGGGGGCCGGGCTCCTAAATTTGGCGATTTTTCTATTTTCTACATTGTAAATATTTTTGGGAACATTTGGGGCCCTTAGGCTTGTCATTGGGGGCCTCCCTAAATGGAATTTCTGGATCAGCCTCTGCAATGTATATACATAACATTATTCGCACATGTAACTATTTGACTTTCAAATAAAGAAAAATAATGAATTTATTACACCATTCCTTCATTGGGGATATCTTATCGTTTACTTGACGTCCACACGACTAAAAGATCACCGTCAAATTAGCTAATTATTGATTTATTGATCTATGAATAAACTGGAACAGATTGCATGCGATAGTGACACATCATCACGATGTTAACAGGAACAAGCAAAAAGGCACAGTCAGGTCATGTTGTTTAACGTCTACATTCAGAGTCAGGCTCTTATAACACACACCAGGCACAGTGATTAAGTCATGATTTTCAATGAAATAATCGAACATGGTGTGTACGAAATCTTCAACGTCGTGTGTATTTTCTATTTCAGTTCATGAACGTCCCTTTCAAATTTTAAATGAATATCCATCAGTTTTAAAATCAATGTTCGTGCACTGGAGGCTTGTTTCCTATCTATTTGCATACTGGGTTCCAGGTTTAAAAAAAAAATCCAAAATATTGTAGTCGTTTTAACTGTATATTTCCCATTTTTGCCAACAACACCGTAGTCTAAACTTGCGTAAAACAGGAATCGCATGTGCTACCGTATTAGTATTAATTGTTGAAATGAATAGCGACACAATGTGCACAAAGACTTTTTGCGTTTTCTTTGGAACTCGGTATATAACACGTACAATACATATATAAGTAACATGGACATTATTATCAATTATTTAAGTATTGCATGTGGTTGTTATTGCACGTTTTCTCCTGAGTTCAACATTCGATCACGTTAAGCATGAGACTTGTATTCTTTGGTTTCCTGTACGTCTTGACAAGCTCAGACTTCCCCAGGTTCGATGATCAGTGGAAAAGCAAAGCAGAACATTTGTTTACCACCATCGCCGTACATTACCCATTCGTTCACCAACTTGAGCTGAAAGCAGAAATACTGTTAGTATTATCCAGTTCACGTAGTTGGAACATGGTTTTCTGTCAATTATTTTAGTGTTGTGTGTTAACAAAGAATTAAAGATTGAAATGTTCTTGTTTTTAATTGACACAAAAAGTAAAGTTTTGTTTTTTAACGACGCCACTGGAATACATTGATTTTTATCTTATCATCGGTTATTGGACGTCATTCATATGGTCATTTTGACACACTTTTTAGAAGGAAACCCACTGCCGCCACATAGGCTACTCTTTTACGATAAGCAGCAAGGGATCTTTTATATGCACTTTTCCATGTTTAATTGACACATAGTACTTTTTTTTAAACTTTTTTTCAAAAACTGTTGTTCGCTTATTGAGACAAACTAATAATTATTGACCAGAATGCATGTTCTGATGAAATGAAATTTAAGATTAAAATATTTAAATTCATAAACAACATGATGGACCGACAGACCAACAGTTGGTGGTTAAACTATAATATAGTTGACATACAACAAAATATACACACTAATGAACACGTTATTTACATATCAAACAAACTGAAGCATTTGGGAGTCAACGAATATTCAATATTAATATTGTATATGGTACCTGACATAAAGATAAAGCGTTATAATAAGCAAGTATAATTATGAAACGTCGCGATAATTATGATGACGCCAAATGTGGAGAAGAAAAGGAAAGCCTACTAGAATTGCATGCCAGTGTCAGGAAGATTTAACGTTTTTTCATCACCAATGACGTTCAAGCATGTCTGTCGTGCATAGGGCATCTGACTTCGCCAGATAGGCTACGAACAAAACACCGTTGTGGCGAAGATCATTTACAGTGAATGTCACTTCGAACCACGCTGGCGAATGCCAAAATCTTCGAAAACGAGAAAACCTTATCTAAAACACTCAAATGTGGCAAATATTAAAGAAAATCATTGTGGCTAAAGAAATTTGAACTGAATTAGCCACAATGGACACAAAGACATTGTTTCTCCTAATACAGGCCGTGCCCATCCAGGAATATCGCTATGATGTATATGATACAATTACATGTATATGATTTATAATACTATATAGGACAGACACTGACCGATGGGTATGATGGAAGAACTTTCATTTTGTTGTGATACACGTAGGGTTCGGACACTTTCACTGGACATTTTATCCCACTTTTAAAACATCCATTTGGGTTGGGAATCGGGAATGGTATTTTTACATCAGCCACAATTCCGTAGACCTTAACAACCAACTCTTTGGAATCCTCCACTGAAAAGATTAAAGTGTGCAAGAATTAGGCAGTTATAGGTAACAAAAGTGAAGCGTTAGGATAAATAAATATTTGAAGAAGTCAACCCAGAGTGGGTGCTCCGCAAGGCTTAATGGGAACCTTTACACCGACCGGTAGTTCCATAACTGGTTTGACAAAGGCCATTGTTTGTGCTATACTTTCTGTAGGAAACTGCAAATAAACGATCTCTTGCTGCTTATTAGAAAGAGTAGCCTATGTGACGGCAGGTTTCCTCTCTTCTACGAACATTAACATCTGTTCTGGACGTACAACTCATTAAGCTGAGATGTGTGCCCATATCAGCGTGCATCAACCTTAACTGGATATAAGCATGAACCTAAGTACAACCTAACCAGTCAACGTTCGTATACGAATCTTACAAATAAAAAACATAACATTGTATTTAGTTGGTTTGACGAGGATACTGGAAAACAAAGGAGGATATTAGAGATATAAAATGATTGTAATAAATGTATGGAACTGACCTGAATGAAACCAGGCTGTGATTTCTGCACTGGTGTTGTGTTTGAACTGACACGGCTCATCCGTGCATGGAGTGACGTCCACCTTTATTAACGACGTTCCTTTACCTGTTGATGATATCAGCATATGCATAATAGTACATGTTGTATGTGCAGTTTCGAGAAATCTCATTTTATATAATTATAGTTATGAAATGAAAGACAGACAAAGAGACAGTAGTCCATGGACAGACAGAAACTGGTTTAACAACCACCTGTGTTAAACGGTCACCTGTCCTCAACGGACCATAAAATACATCAATGTATTTCATTCTTTATTTGACCTGTATAAAATGTCACCTATGCATAATAGTAGCCACTATTTTCTTTCATAATCAAATGTCGTGCCCAGGAAAAACGTACTTGAACACTTTAATGATGTAAAAACGTGTGTTAGTTGTCAGTTGCTCTAACGGCCACCGAATCGATACTTCTCAGTGGACCCAGCTGCAGTTTGTGGTATTTTCCGTTCCAACCAGTGGTCCACAACTGTTTAATCAAAGGCCGTGGTATGTGCTCTCCTTTCTGTTGGGCAGTGCATATAAAATACTCCATGCTGCTTATCAAAAAGAGTAACCTAAGTGACGGCAGCGTGTTTGCTCTGAAGAAATGTGTCAACATGACCGTAATATGTGTGACGTCCAATAGCCGATGATAAGATAATAATCAATGTGATGAGCTGCTCTAGTGGTGTCGTTAAATAAAAGAAACTTTACTATAATGGGCACATGGTTAGTTTTGTTTAAAAAAAGAGAACGTTTTATTGTTTTCCGATTTGTAAATGTTAGGTTTGGTGATTGGTCAGTTTTATTTCTTGGCGCCATGTTGAAAGCTTGTAGACTTTGAATGCTTGACAACCCGTCTGACAAGTCGTTTGAGTGTTGTGATTTATACAATAAAAACAAACATTATGTCCACTCATGTAGGACATGTGAAGTCAAGTGAATTTCTAATGTGGTGGTGCAGGTATGATGGTAACTAACTACCACTTTTAGAGCAGTCCTTTAATTACTACCGGTATGTAAAACAATGTCTAAGAAATGTTTGTTTGTTTTATTTCCATTTTTAAAAGACAAAGAAGATGATGGATATCATTAGGCTATAGTCTGCCATGATAGTGGCAGCTCTAGGGGCGGGGCTCCGCCCCCCTAAATTTAGCGATTTTGTTTCTATTTTTTACGTTGTAAATGTTTTTGGAAACGTTTGTGGGACTTAGGCTTGTCATTGGGGGCCCACTAAATGGAATTTCTGGATTCCCCACTGCATGATAATTAATCCCAACTAGGCCTATTATATACAAATACATGTACATGTAGGCTATATTACAAAGATTTGACCCAACTGATCTTTCATACAACAAAATATAAGTATCTTACCACAGTCTTTGTAATTAATAAACTTGGCTTCTTCTTGTACTGCGTATAATGAAATGAGAATGACCACACACCAGACCTTCTCCCAACATGCCATGACGAAGTTTAGTATGAGTGGACCATAACGGTAGCATTTATACCGTAGTACTAAACTGCATACCAGTTGATGTCATCATGTTTATCAGACTCCTTACGTGGATGATGTGTGCAAATCAGTTATTGTTCTCACGATGCTATAAGTCACTGTTCTGCCGAGTACTAGGTTATAGGTCATAGGGTACACATGGGCTACTTTCAAACACGATGTGGACAGATAACGGACCAGCTAGCCGTGCCGGGTGACCTCGTTACACTCTTATCTTGAATACAAGTAGATATTACGGTTTTTGGTAGTTTTCTTTATCCGATAACTCAAAAATGCCTCAGTGTGCAAAACTGACATTGTGTTTCGTCTTCGGTTTAATACGTTCTAGCAGATGGTTGCGTCAGAAGTATGGAGCGTGGAACGCATCAAACAAACGTACAAGATATATTCTAAATGGTTAAATATGTTTTGTTTAAACCCAGACACTGCCACTGTCACTCATCGCGATTAAAGCTGTTTTCATCGCGTTGATTCATCACGGCCTTTAAAAGGGCATTAGCATTAAGGCTTACAAAGCGTTACAAGGGGTTAGTCAGGGAAATAAAAAAAAATCTTGGAATAAATTCCTTACCAAGAAATTTCTTCACCAATGTATTTGTAAAGGTGTCTACTAACACTTATAAAAAGATTTAAATTCAACTCCCGTGGGAAAACCCGTGACAGGTGCTGAAAGTTGGGGTACCCGGAACCTCATCTGTGAAAAATTGAAAATGTTTTTTTCTGCCTTAAGCACCTTGTGAGGGGTCAAACTAGTAGTCAAGCATTCCAGACAAAAGCACCAATTTTTGTACGTGCTACCCATTGGCATAGCTTTCAATTTTTAATAGGAACCACTTCCGCAATATAGAGTATGGCCGCCATCTTGGATTTCCAAAATGGCCGCCACTTAAAACCTATAAATGCCAATATCTCAGCTTCCAAGCCACCTAGACTCTTAATCTTGGTGTCTAAACATACATTTTTGGGGACAAGGAATACAATTATACCATTCTGAATAAACATTATGCTGGCCATCATAGATTTCCAAAATGGCCGCCACATAAAACCTATAAATTTCTTCACCAATGTGTTTGTAAAGGTGTCTACTAACACATATACAAAGATTTAAATTCCACTCCCATGGGGAAACCCGTGACAGCTGCTGAAAGTTGGGGTACCCGGAACGTTATAATTTTAAAAATCAAAAATGTTTATTTCTGCCTTAACCACCTTGTGAGGGGTCAAACTAGTTTTTTTTCATGGTTCTGGAATGATTGCAAGCAAGCAATTAGTTTGCACTAAAACCACTCCTTGGCAGGAAAAAACGGCCACGCCCTCTTTTACATGCAAATTAACAAGTAGCTTTATTAGTTTATTTCAATATTTCGAACATTAATGAGAAAACAATCCTGATCCACAATGTCAAATGCTTCATTCGTCAAGGTCTGAGTCTTCTCCAGACTCTACACCATCAGAAATACAATTATTGCATGTAATGCCTTTACAACTGCCACATGCTGAGATACAGATGACACCATTCTTCTTGCAGCTGCACCGCCAGTTGCTGCAATCTCCATTGCAATTACAGCTTGTGAACCGGAGTAGCTCCTTAGGAGCCATGGGGTCTAGTGTTGGAACTGGTTCATAACCATGAACCCCTACGATCCATCCATATTCACTGGTGTCCAAAGACATGCTCTGCAGCAGAATCCAGTCTCGGGTTTGCAGATAGGCACGGAGAGAATGCTGTGCAGCTGCACCCTCTGTTGGAGGTAGAGTCTCTGGTTTGATCAGTCCTGCCGCCGCTTTCCTCGAGAACATGTTGTATCGAATTGCACCCAGAATGGTACCTGGTGCGTGGTAAATATGCTGGAAAATCGCAATACCAGCCATTATCACCGCGTCCTTAGTAGCACGTACATCGAGGAACATGTCCATGTGTTCATCAATGTCCCCTGCACAAAAACGGTCAAATAGCGTCGTTTTCCCATGACCTCCAATTGCAGAAACGGTATCACAACCAGTGAAGGCATGACAAAAGAGCAAGTAGCGCCTTTGTCTTTCAGAGGGAGCTTCTTGGATCTTCGTGATATCGTAAGAGCCCTTCGACGTAGTTAAGAAGAGTGGATGGTTGGTGCTTGAGCTATGGTGCACCAGCATCACCAGCACGTCCGCGTCTTCTGCCCGCACCTGAAAATAGAATATGATATGTGCAACGCACCTTGAAGTGTTCAGAAACAGTGAACCAAACAATTCTCAAGTTAATTAACACTGCTAAGACTTTTTGTTAAAAGTAATCATTGTTAATGTAAGTAAAATACCTACACACATTTTACTGACCTCAACAGAGTCATCTACAGCAGCAGCCAATGCCAGTCTCACAATCGAAGTGTCAGCATCATTG
Organism: Cyathermia naticoides; assembly: GCA_033042655.1. Lineage (NCBI taxonomy): Eukaryota > Metazoa > Mollusca > Gastropoda > Neomphalida > Neomphalidae > Cyathermia > Cyathermia naticoides. The sequence goes on from JAUTWP010049757.1 coordinate 11,290, forward strand.
TCACACTGCTCCACGGTGATCTGTTGTTTCCGGAATGTTGAAGAGAGGAGGTGGATGAGCTCACTATTGTTATGAGTGTTGTCCATGAACTTTGCCCTTGGTGTCAAATGTATCATATCTGGTCGAATCTGTAGATCACAGCAAGAGTTCTTGGTACGTCGGATGTGGTGGGGATCTTTTGGCGAGCTGTTATAGCCATCAAACACCACACTGATCTTCTGAGAGCGACTACCAAGATACTGCACGTAGCTCAGGTAACTGTCAGCAATCTCCTGCCAAATCTGACCTTGTTCCCACTTCACCATGTAGAGAAGCCATCCGCCATCAACCACCAGGCAGGAGCAGGGCTGGTTAGTGAGGTTAAGCGGATCAGTCAACTCCTTTAGGCTAGTCTTGGAAAAACCTGCCTTGTTCGCCTTGTTCATCTTCTGGTCTTTGTTACTGAACAAGGACAAGGGGAATGGAGTCAGCTCATACCCTAAGCTTGTCTCGACTGTCATATCCCGTTGGGCAAAAATGATCAGTCGGTTGAACAACTTGAGTGAGTTTAGGTGAATCTTCTTCTCATTGATCTTGGGAATCTTTCTGAGCGATGACAGGGCCTGTACTTTGAACTTCATCTCCATGGTCGATGTCACTGACTGTCCATCCAGCTTTATCTGCATCTTCCTACCTACTTCAGTCACTCTTTCAGCGTTGACTGCGTCATTTGCAGTGCTCGTGAACCCTGTTGAGAAGGACACAAGCAAATGCTTGTCTCGATCGTGGTCGAAGGGGTTGTTCTCCTCGAACCATTTGAGGGCAAGTTCAATCACTTCAGCGTCTCGCTTCATTCGTGTTTTGGCAAGGTCTTTGTGAAGTGGACCATGTTTCTTGACACCTTCCTCCATGCGCTTGTTGACATCAGAGAAGTGGCTGAGAGTCTGCAACCAGCACTTGTGGCCAGACTCACTATTTCTCATCCTCCCTCTGCTCAACCCACCTTCTGACTTAGCTGCCTTCATCAGTGTCTGTTCGATGCAGATGTCACACCAGGTGCCAGACCAATCATGGCAAGAGTAACGGACGACGTGGTTCCCATGGGCAGTGCAACTTTCGAAGATCTCCTTGTAACCAGGTGAAGTTTCGAGTTGCAGGCGTTCTTCCTCCGCTGGTAAGTCTTTTGAATGTTTCTTCAAACCTCTGTTCAAACACTGCAACTATTGGCGCTGTGTATCTGGCTCCCATCTCCCCACCAGCTACCTTTTCTATTAAGATCTTCATTTCACCAAGCTCCTCCTTGGTGAATACATGTTTCATTACGTACTGATAGATGGCTGCATCTATAAGGAGGTGAGCGCGGATTGCCTTGTTAAAACACCCTCCATTCAGGATATGGTTGGCCGTTGTACTCCCTGGATAGATCAGTTGGATCAACTCTAGCAGTCCAGAATCATCCATGATATTCCCCAAGGACCCGAGATAGGACTTTAGCAAGTGAAACCCACCCAACCTTGGAATGATGGGTAAATTTGTGCCACCCGGAAAGGAAATTATATTGACCTGGATTTTTGTGTTCCTTATCATATATGTGAACAAAAAAGTTTTGGTAAACAGGGTTCTGGTGGTGGGTCTGACTTTTAGAGGGGTTAA
>JAUTWP010049868.1:0-12918 GCA_033042655.1 Cyathermia naticoides
GACCATCATAATTATGCTATTTAAAGGGGGAAGTGCCTGTTTTTTTAATAAATAGTTAACCGTTTAGAATATATTTTGTACATTTGTTTGGTGCGCACCGCGTTCCTTTCTTCTGACGCAACCACCTGATGTTTCATATTTAGGTCACGTGAATAGCGCTACGACTTAGCGATGGTGGACAGCTGGCGAGTCGCCACGCCGATATATAGTGTATTTCGCGTGATCTGATTACGCTACAGCAAATTGTTACGTCAGAAGAATGGAGCGTGGTGCGCATCAAACAAATGTACGAGATATATTCTAAATGGTTAAACAAATATTTAAAACAGACATTGCCACTTTAACACTCATCATTAATTAAATTACCATCTTCTTCACTCGTTCTGGTGCCCAAGTTCCCCTCATAAAACAATTTCACCCCATTATATTATCTGACAACCATTATCTTAAAGAATTTCAAGAGCAGTTTTACCATCACCCACGCTCCAGTCCAACTGGGCTAGCGGTAACTCACCTGTTTCCGTTGGTGTGTCCGTGCCCACTTCTGCTCCCTCCCCTTTTTCCTGTCCCGGACGCGGTGGATGGATAAAACCATCAACTGCGCCCAGGAGAGACGTCTGTTATAACAGTCTGGCTCTGAACATAAACGTTAAACAACATATCCTATTCGTCCTTCTCCTTTACCGCCATCACCTCCTACTCTTCCGTCACCCCGAGTAGCAGCGGGATGTAGCTCAGTCGGTAGCGTCGGATCGATCCTTCCCAGTGGACATCTGCAGCTTGTGCTATTTTCCGTTCCATCCAGTGCTGTATGACTTGTCCCTCAAAGGCCGTGGCATGTGCTATCATGTCTGATTGAAAGTGCATATAAAAGCTCCCTTGCTGCTTATCGAAAAGAGTAGCCTATGTGGCGGCAGCGTGTTTCCTTCTAAAAATTGTCAAAATTAACATATGAATGATGTCCAATAGCCGATGATAAGATAAAAATCAATATGCTCCAGTGGCGTCGTTAAACAAAACAAACTTTCCTTTTTTCTTTTTTTTGCCCTATGAAAAATGTCTGTATACATTTAACATAATCCAGTCTGATTTGGTTGTCATTCACAGGTTCTCAAGCCGCTTGATGTTAAGACGAAGTTTTACAATGCAGAGGTATGTTACAGGCTTTTCACAAGTCATATCCCACTGTTTTTGTTTTGTTAGTGTAGATGACCATTTGTTTATGTCTTCAAGCTTTTCACAAGTTTGTTCACATTATCACAGCTAGGCTGCCTGCTTCACATGTAGCCTATCACAATGTCGGCTTAGCATTGTGATAATAAATTGTAAGTCGTAGCTTGTAATCATTGCATGTAGTTAATGAGTATGTATGGTAGATTGTAGTGCAATATTACTAGAGTAGAATCCCATAGTAATAACTCCCTGATGTTCAAATGTATTCTTCATCCAATGTTTTATGTATCTGCCCATTGTAGTATCCTACTTTGATTTGGAAGGAGCGGGATGTAGCTCAGTCAGTAGTGTGCCTGCCTTTGAAGTGGTGGGTCGTAGGATTGATCCTTCTCAGTGAACCCATCTGCAGTTTGGGTTATTCTCTGTTCCAAGCAGTGCTCCATAATTGGTTCATCAAAGGCCATGGTATGTACTAGCCTGTCTGTGGGAAAGTGCATATAAAAGATCCCTTGCTGCCTTTAATGAACCAGTTATGGAGCACCGGTTGTAATGGAAAATAGCCCAGACTGCAGATGGGTCCACTGAGAAGGATCGATCCAAAGACAGGCTGCTTCAAAGGCGGGCATGTTACCGACTGAACTAGATCCTGCTCTCACTTTGAAAGTAACTCCAGGTCATATGTGTTAGTAATATAAATAGTAATATAATATGTGTTATTCTAAGTTGTTTGTTGTTTTATTATAGAATGTTTTCTCTTTTATTCTATGAATGGTTAATTTGCAGCATTTTATTGTAAGTGTTTTTATTAGACTTTTTCATTCACTACACATCACATGTCGCTTCTGCCTGTTGTTCTCTTTTGCATGGTAAATTAAAACAATTTAATACAAATATTCTACTTATGTAAAATAATTACAAAACACAGCCATGGTAATTTATGGTGGTCATCAGTGCCACTATAACAAGCTGTTGCAAAACTGATTTGTGACCTGTCTCTGTGGCTGAGTGGTTAAGCTATTGGACTTAAGGCTGGTAGGCACCGAGATCGAATCTCTGAGTTGAGGCATGGAATTTTTAATCTAAGTACCGACTCCAACCCAGAGTGAGTGCTCCGCAAGGCTTAATGGGAAGGTGTTTCCACTTGTAGTACCGACTCCAACCCATAGTGATTGCTCTGCAAGGCTCAATGGGAAGGTGTTTCCACTTGCACCGACCAGTGGTTCCATAACTGGTTTAACAGGTCATTGTTTGTGTTATCCTGTCTATGGGAAAGTGCATATAAAAGATCCATTGCTGCTTATCGAAAAAGAGTAGCCACATTTGTGTGGCAGTAGCGGGTTTCCTCTCTTCTACTAACATTAATATCTGTCCTGGACAGACAGCTTAGGAAGCTGAGCTGTGTGCCCATGACAGCATCCTTGAACCTTAATTGGATGTAAGCACGAAAATAAATATAACTATAACTAAGATTAATAAAAAAAGTAGCCTATGTGGCAGGTTTTATTCTGAAATCCATGTGTCATAAATACTGATTAAACAAACACTCCTTTCTTCTGAGAAATATAATATATACTTTAGATCATACTAATATTAGAGTTTTGTGTTTCTTTTTAGGACTTTACGAAATTATTAAATTACAAATGTAAAGCACTTACTATCACCATCACCTTCACCTGGTAAATTACTTCTCTGAAAACAAATAAACATAATTGCATTTGACATCAAAAGCAAACTCACGAATCACAGGTTGCAATATCACACCAAGTGGCATATTTAGCCATTTTCACTTTTACTTCTAAAAAGCATTTATTAGTGTAAACGTAACAATTCATTAAACAAAATAAATATAATTTACAATTGAAGAGAAGAAAAACAAATAATTATAGACACATGAACCATGTGCCACCCACACCCCCAATTCAAATTATTCAGAAAGGTGCAATATGCACATTTATTTCCCATGTGGGCACACAGAACCGGGGAGATATAAATCATAATTATCACTCATTGGTCTAACCGCCACCAGTAATTTGACTGGGTAGATCAGTTCATTTTGTCCAATGAAAGTGCTGGTACTAAAAAATACCTGGCTAGAATCTAACTGTACACCTTGAATCGCCAACTTCGACTGTTCTAATTACTAATGACGTCACTTTCTGATGATGTCATTAGCTTTCTGGGTGTTGTTCGCGGAAAAAGAATTAAATAATAGGCACACAGAACCATTTATGAAAAGCAAAATAAACATATTCAGGCTGGGATAACAAATAGAATATCAAACTCGCTTCCATATATAATCAAGTTTACCGTTAGTCCCTCATGAAATAAGTTTCTTTTGTTACTTGCGACAAAGGAAACTTATTTCACTCGGAACTTAAAATCCAGGGCCCATCCGTTTGCCAAATATAAAGACCCTGGGGCCCATCCATTAAGGGGCCCATTCGTTCGGTCAAACCAGCATATTTCATTGGTTCCAAGTTAATCTGGTTTAGATAAAGAGTCGACTGTAAATGATCATGGCTGGTGGGGTTAGCTCTGAAGTGCAAGCTGTCCAAGATAGTTGAACTCACGACGCTGATGATCACATTCTGTGACCAGCGACAGTGACAGGAAGCAGGCGCAGACCATGGGGGAGGGGTTCCAGTGGTTGCAAAAAGGGGGGATGAAAACAGACACCTTCTGTGGATGTGGGGACTCCTTCCTGTACCATTCCCGAGCCTCGACCCAAGCTGGACTTGTGCAGCCAGACTGAGCCACCATCGCCATCTGGGCCTTTGCTTGCAGCTCCCGTGAGTGCCCCTTCTACTGAGGCGGCCAGACCCTCCAGCTCTAGGAAGGATCATGAATCCGGTCGAGCAAGTAGCCCAGAAATCCAAGCGCTGGAAGTCAGCATGCTCCAGCAGCAAGGACGAGGAAGACATGGAACCACCCGTTTCTCTTTGGACGCTGGTGACGAAGAAGATACCACCCAGGTTTTGGAGGTTTTTGTCACGGCCAACTATCGACCATCGACCAAGGATAAACCGCTAACCTATCAGTTCAAGGTCTCAGAGGGGTGTGGGGCATGGACTTGGCAGGTGACAAGGATGGACAGACGATGGCAATCTACCTCAGTGCTCCATGGGACATTCAGACAGGCCTGCCTGACAAGGAACATGGACTGGGAGGTCCTCCACCGTCTGTGCCGCATCACACTGGGACACCAGTACCAGGTTGTCATGTACTCTCAAGGTTTCACCAAGTAGGTCTGGCAATACCTCCCCAACTTTTAACCCTCAATGCCAAAATTCCAACAATCCTTTGCTTTGTGAGTATAAGTTTCTTAGAGTCAGACTTAAAACTATCGCGTTTTTCTTTGGCTGCGCACCTATTATCGAAATTCCTTTGTTTAGTTTTTTGTAAATAGTCGGACTCACCTTTTTTGTTTAGGCGATACTTATGCTGAAACATTTGCTCCAATGAGTTTTAATCTTTAGACCGAGCATCAAAATTCTCAGTTATAATCTTGACATGTCGTATTAAATACAATAATTTGTAACTTGTAAAACAATAGCTCATTTTTATCTCCCCCCCCTCCTGTCTTGGGCAGAAACTGGCTATGCCCATGACAGGCATGCTTGAACACTTCTGTGATGTAAGCACGTTAAAACTTCTGCCAAGCCAAGCCATGATCATGGCTGTTGATGCCAGATTTATTGACGGTGTTGCCTCAGTGACTGCCCTTCTTAGTGGTCCATAGTGTCCCTTCTTTAGATCATCACAGTACATGTAAGGTAAAAATTGTAAAATAGCCAACATTTATATCAATGCAAAGTTAGGTCAAGGAGCAATGTCCCATTATAAAAGATGAACAAAAGTTTTGCTTTCTGAGTGCTTGAACACTTATTTAGTGATGTAAGCATGTTAAATCTTTTTCTATTCCATTGGCTTTCCTGAAAGTAGCGTAGCTCTTAACAGGCCTTGACCTTAACATTTTTTACCAGTATCCAACTGAGCTGCCAACTTACAAAATCTGGTAGCACAAGGGAAGAAACGGTAGCCATAAAAGTTCAGTAAAGTAAAACAAAAATATACATAAGCGTACAAAATATACTCCCATATTTACCATAAAAAAGTGACCCTTAACTTCCATTGTCTGGAATCCTATCCACTTCTTGGAACTTTTAAGAAGTCAAGACGATTTGTTTTAATAATATCCTTGAACAATAAAATATTTAATGTTTTTTGTTTACTTTGTTGTTTTATGCAAGGCCCATTCAGATTATTCTGCTGATTGACGAAATTAACTGAAGTGCACTGAATAATGAAATAAACTACTTTCTGTTTTAAATGCTAACAACATTTTCTTGTAATCGGAAGAATTCGCATCTTTTCGTTTAAATTATAAATTCAGTAACTGGTGAAGTGTTTCGAACTAAATTATAAAAATGCGGCTAAACATTTTGCAAGGAATAGTGTTGACGTTTGTAGAAGAAAAAGTTTGACATGAGATGGTGAATATTTGGTGAATATTTGGTGAATATTTTTTTAAGTTTACATCAGACATCCTGAGATGTACCATCAGATGGAATATTTGGTTGTCACGGCATCTCATCTATTGTTTTACCAAACAGAGGTGTTATTGTGATGTTTTGAAGTTTGAATTTGTTTTACAAGAGCAGTGGGATGTAACTCAGTCAGTAGAGTGCCTGCCTTTGAAGCGGTTGGTCGTCGAATCGATCCTTCTCAATGGACCCATAGATCTGCAGTTTGTGTTAATAAAAGGATGTGGTATATGCTGTCCTGTCTATGGAAAAGTACATATAAACGATCCCTTGCTACTTATCAAAAAGAGTAGTTTTATGTCGCAGCAGTTGGTTTCCTCTAAAAATGTGTCAAAAATTACCATATGAATGATGTCCAATAGCTGATGATAAGATAAAAATTAATGTGCTCCAGTGGCATCATTAAACAAAACAAATTTAACTTTTGTTTTACAAGACATGTTACAATTACCCAATTAAGCTGTAGCAGTCATAGCAGTGCAGTTGGGTCCAGCAACAATTAACTAATTGCTGTTACAACTCGTGTCAGATATTTTGTTTATTTTATATCAGATTAGGATTCCAGACATCTGTGAATTTGTTGTCCAATATTCCATACTGAACCACTTGACATGCTAAAAAAAATCTAGTAGGCCGATGAGCTACCAGGTTCAGAAACATGGTAGCCCAAGCCAAATATTGGTAGCCAAAAAAACCCGGGCTACAGCTAAGGTAGATCCCTGCTCTTAATCATGTCTTGCAAAAAAACCACCAACCTGAGATACCATAATTAATTTCCGAACCCTGTAAAAGTTAAAATTCTACCCCTGTCACTGGAATTGTTTACTTCTACATCTGTTTATAATATGATAGACAATATTTCTGTCATGGTTGTTACGATTGTTCTTGTAAATGTGACACCTTTTAACCTTTGACATCTCACAGCAATAAATACTGTTTTAACTATGACTGTTAATCTCAGAAAATACTAACCTCCATGGGCGTGGGCGTGGGCATGGGCTTAACCATGGGTGTATCCTTGGGCTTATCCATGGGCCTTTCCTTGGGCTTTTCCTTGGGCCTATCCTTGGGCTTATCCGTACGCTGACCCTTGGGCTTATCTTTGCCCTTGTCCTTTATGTTGGCCTTGTCCTTTACGTTGGCCTGGTCCTTAGCTTTCTCATCATGTTTACGGTCAGAATCCCTTTAAAAAAAATTGTTAACATTATATCTTCAGCAGTATATATTTCAAGACCAATCAACAAATTATGATGCAATACCATAGAAAGTATTATCTTATCATTAGCTATTTGACGTCATGCAATACCATAGAAGTAGCTTCATATTGTTCTGTTTGACTTTGCCTAGTGAAGAAATATATACATTGTTGTAATTAAGTTACTGAGTACAATATTTATAATCCAAGCAGTAAGTTGAATGTTCTATTTATTACCCTTTTTCTTTTTGATTTTAAAATGAAATTGAAATTGTAAGGTTGGAAGCAATAATTAATAATGAAAAATAACAGGGAAGCTTAATAAATATGCATAGGATAGGATATGTTTTTTAACCTCTATGACTACGTTCAGGGCCAGGCTGTTATTGCAGATACCTCTCCCAGGCACAGTTTATGGTTTTATCCATTCACCACGTCCTTAACAGGAACAATGCATAGACCTACTGTTCAGTTAAATAGTAAGTTATATATCACTTTCATATAGAAGGCCAAATCAGACTTAAAGGACTATTTAAACAGGACACAAAATAAGCCGTTTCTTTACATATTTTAAAAGATACTTATTATATGTTTAATATAAAACATATTTTAAATACCACTGGTCAGAAAATTCAAATACAAGCAAATAATAACCCAATCTCACACCCGACTATGAGAGGCAATATATCTTAATGAGCAGTTATGTAACGTGGTACTGTGACGTGTTAAAGGTTATATCGAGAGACGATAGACACTATTTTTCTATGAAAACGAACGACCGCTGATAACACTGTACATCTAAATAGGTGAGAACATCGCCCTAAATTGATGATTAAGCTAATAATTCAATCTATGCATTTTCTATCCTTATTTTGTCTTTTATCCATTTTCGATAGGGTATTCACAAAATAATGTTATTTGTGGAATTTACAATCGCATAAGATATGCTGCGTAACATGACAACCAGCACAATAAAACACCCTGGTTTTCAAATGAATAATTAGAGTAAAAAGCACAATAAACTTCCTTTTAAACTGTAACGTACTAAAGTAATCAAATTCAAAATGTGTCTAGCAATATGTGGTTGGTAGGGTAACAGAAATAACCATTAAAAAACCTGCTAAAAATTGTTTTAATCAATCAATTAATAATTTGGTCTAACATACTGTATAAAAAAGTAGCTTTTCCTACGTTTTAAAAACTGTTTGTAATTTTGTGCATTGCATAGTAAACCACAACACCTGCTATCTGTGCGTACATGTAGTTTTCATTCCCCTAATTGCTACCTTTCGTAAACGCCAGTGTTTTCTTTGTAGTCTTTAGCGGTGAAATAAAAAAGGGTAAAACTTAAAGTTCTTTTATTTAGCATTTGATGTAGCCTATGGGTAATTATATTTGGTAATCAAACTCCTTGAAGATAATGTTGTTCACTAGATGCCAGTCACTGAACAGTCTTTTGGTAATTATTGTAGTTGACTCATGAATGAAAACGAGTTAACAGTTTGGGTTTCATATAAAAAAATGTATGTCATGCAATGACTGATACAGATCATACACACGTTTTCAAACAAACAAACTTGGTATTACCTCTGGGTTGTATTCACGGTTTGTGTTGACATGTCTCCCATTTTTATAATTTTTTGTTATTATTATTTATTTCAAAGAACAACATAAGTTTAGCAATGGTGGTCATATTGTATTGGTAGAAAAAAATGACAACTAAGACTGATTCTATGAAATTTAAACTACCACAACGGTATGAGTGGTACACATGATTAAACTTAATACACTAGTACATGTAATTAAATCACAACACCAACTGAATCACGGTACGATACATATTTAACAACCAGAATAAAACTTCCAAATTATATAATCAAGAAAGAATATTGTTTTAGTGTCTGTATGCAGGGCTTTCAAATTGTTTTTGAGTAGAAGGGGATTAGGTTAAAGTAGCAGACACCATAATGCTTTGGTATCATGTAAATACTGTCACAAAAACATGCATGTTAATATTTTTGGCTGCTGAGTGAAAAGAAGTCAGCGCAGGAGGCCCCAGTAGCCGGAGATCCTGCCGGCTTAATTTGAAAGCTTTGATATGTATACACTTATTCAGTTATTGGAGAAACTGTAATGTTTTACTGATAACGTAATAACGGCTGATTCAATGTGAACCTGCCTGTCCGATGAATGGAAATTTAAAATAAAATACCCATGTTATTACTTTTTAAAGTTCACATGCAGAAAGGCAATATCAGTACATATCATAATATCAAATACCATGATTGTATGTGATATATTAATGGCTCACATTTCATTTACCTGGTGGTACCGTCTTTGCCCTTTGAGTGCTGTCACGAATTTGTGTCCAGGAGATAACATTTAATTTTTCATCAAATTACATATTTTGTCAAAAGTATTTTTTTAATTATCAGGTAGGTTTAATTGAGGGGTATCATCATGCCAAATATAAACAATGTAGGTGCCTGTATTAACCCCAGGTTTTCGTTTTAATCTCAGATGTTAACTCTTTTTAACATGGTAAATCAATGAGAGAGGATCAGCCAGAACAAAGGACCTTTAACTTTAAGAGGTCACAGGTCATGGGCAGGGCTTTGGGTGGGGCTTATGAGGCCAGGATATGCATAATATGCAATAAAGCGCTTCGATACCACTTTTAAAGGAATTAGAACCGTCTTTACAAGTATTAACTGATGCGTCAACACATAAAAAAATATTTGTTGGCTACATCGGTTATTCACTTACCGATCTGGAAATTTGCATGCTCACACTCTACCACGTAAGTATGATAATCGACAAAACAAAAACCTAACTCGAAGTCAGTTTTTGAAACGTTCGCGAACCAGTGTCAGTCTTATTTTGTAGCGTGCTTATTTTGTACATGCCATAAGCTTTATATATATTCTTCTTTATTCCTCTAAAAGAGAGTTGTGACACAAAACAGATACATTTCATTACATACAGACAAATAGACATAGATTAAATATACAATCTAAATAATAATAATAATTAAAAAAAAAAACCCACCTAATAATAATAATAAAAAATAAAAAAAATACTTGTAGATAAATAGAGAGAAAATTTAAATGTATGCTTTCAATACCACATACTAACAGTCACTCGAAGGTTTACACATAATACAGGTTTTCAGTTAAGTCCTATTATTTGTAGCGTCAAAGTATTGTTTAGATAACAAATGAATGTAATGAAGAATAGTTTCACCATAAATATGTTCTATTGTGTCATCAACAGTAACTGGAAGTTCACAAGACAGTAATTTAGTAAGAAGAACAGAATCTGGAAGGTTGTGAAGAGTGGTACTAAGTTCTATTGGTCCGATGTCCAGAAGAGACATCCAGAATTCTTCTCTAGTTGGAGAGATGTACAGACAGTTGGATATTACATGTATCAACAAATCTGAATATGAGGAGCGACAACGGAGACACTCCTTTACATGTCGTAGTACGCCACGAGGCACACATACACACAACACTGGTAATATCTAAAACATAAGTAACATTGGATACAAAAATATTCTATATGAACCTAAAGTAGATATGAGATTAGAAAAAATCAGAGAATTACTAATGTAAATATGTAACATTATATAGAATTAAAGAATAACTCGTGGGGCCAAAGGCAGAAGTGACTGTCCAAAATCACGATTTTGAGAAAAATGAGATTGAAAGTTTGATTATGTACATGACTCAATGGAGTAATCAAATCTTGATAACCTATTTTAGCACCAGCAAGTTAGCCTAGGACATAGATAATTATTGCAGTGAAAGAACATGCATAAAGAAGTATTGTAATAAATTTAACTCCTTTTTGCCAAGAATAGACTCAGTCACTTCTGCCTTTGGCCCCACGAACTGATATAAATATGACAGATTATATTACATGTAAATGAAAGGATAACTAATTGTATTTTACAATAGGCAGACATTCATGCCCGTTTTCCCTTCTGTGTTTTTATGTTAAGCAGAATGAGTCAGAAATATTGAAATTGAAAGCTATGTGCGCAGGAATGCGGAGTGACTAAATCTTTTATTAATACGCAAATCAAGTTTGGACGCTTGGTAAAAAAAGGTTAATAATATGGATCTGCTTTTTCACATTGGGGTTGAATTTATATCAACTAGAACCTATATAGCGGTCAATCAAAACAGATTACCTATATTTAGTTTATTATTTATTTGTTTTTGTTACGATCGTTTTATATAAAAAATTTCCCCATTGGCCATCAGGAATGGTCAAAGCAATTATTTAGTAGCCCAAGTTGAAACACTATTGGGTGATGATCACGCAACCGTATTCTAGAACCGCGTTTAAATTATATACTTGTCTGAAAATTGTTGTCATTCTTTAAAGTGGCAGTGTCTGTTTTTTGTTAAATATTTAAACATTTAGAATATATCTTGTACGTTTGTTTGATGCGCACCACGCTCCATTTTTCTGACGCACTGGTCTGCTTCACCATATTTAGGTAACGTGAATAGCGCTACGACGTAGTGATGGCGAACAGGCCTCACCGATTTATAGTGTATTTCGCGTGATCTAATTACGATACAGCAAATCGTTGCGACAGAAGAATGGAGTGTGGTGCGCATGAAACAAACGTACAAGATATTTTCTAAATACACATGTAGTTTTATTTTTAAAAACCCAGACACTGCCACTTTAACAATATTTGACCAAAGGCACGATGAACTTGCAGTATTGTCTGCCGCTGTAAAAACCTTTCTTTTGTTCTGGAATTTGCATCCGGAATCCGCAATAGATAGCATCCGGATTAGTTTTGTTCCGGTTTATACAAATGCCGGTTTAGACGAGTCCATAATATAATAATAATATATACACGTATATAAAGTAGATTCTAAACATCTCAACCAAAACAGACGTGTATAGTCTAAATAGTTTTTTCTAATTATAACAACTGGGGCGGATCTAGGGGGAGGGTCCAAGGTTGCCGGACCCCCTCACCTCAAATGTGAGAAGTGCCCCTTTTATGTAGGATTTTTATGTTTTTTTTACAAATTTATATAGTTTTTTAAACTTAGTATGACTGTACAATACGTCTACCAGCCTCACTGTTGTAGCACTATTATATTATGGTCCATGTTAACCATGTGTAATTTTTCAATAGTGCCTTTTTATAATGTTATGGTGCCCTTTTTGTCTTGGACCCCCTCATCAGAAAAGCCGTATCCGCCCCAGAACAACTGTTTAGGTTGATGATCTCACTATAATTAGCAGATTTATTAATGTCGTTCAAGTATGCCATGAAACAAAATAAACAGTCGTGTCATTAAGTTAGTCAGTTCAGTGGTCTCTATGCAAGCACGCGACTCGTGGTGGAGTCACTGAGAGCAGGACACACGTCCAGTCGTCTCTATGCAAGCACGCGACTCGTTGTGGTCACTGAGAGCAGGACACACGTCCCGCCAGCGAGAAGAAACACGTCGCAAGTTCTATTCATAAAACACGATAAGAAAAATAAATAAAACATGACATCTCTTAAATACAAGTGCACTAGACCGCTTCCCGCGTCTTTTAACAAGACAAAACCACGTTATCGTTCAATAGATATGGATGGATGGATGGATGGACAATGGGTGGGTGGGTGTCGGTGGGTAGGTAGGTATGCACATGTATATATATATATATACACACAACATAGAAAACCTTGTGTGGATAAAAAAATATATAAATGTTTTTAAAGAAGGAAAACAGAACACAACATTAAAAAATATTAAAATTTAAAATCTAAATGATTTTTAATGTTGTGTTTTGTTTTCCTTCTTTAAAAACATTTATTTATATATATATATATATATATATAGAACACTGGTGGTTATCATTAAGGCTGAAATAGTGCTCAATACTTTTAAAGTGGAGCATGCAATAAATAAATATATATTGCACCTTGGCGCTAAGCTATTACTCGGAGTTTCACGCCTATTGGCGATCTTCAGATAGCTGACA
>JAUTWP010049979.1:0-25315 GCA_033042655.1 Cyathermia naticoides
AGTCTTTTTCTATCTTAGATATATCTTTACTTGTATTTTCCTCTTCTAAAGCTTTTTGAGCTTGTTCTGTAGTTTCTACAGCATCTTTTATAAGTTCTTTGTCTGTTAGACTAAACATATCGGAAACAAATGGTATTTTATCTTTTATGTACTCTATTAGATTCACAAATTTACTAACCATACTTTTAAGTACTGAAACCTTTTCTACTATGGTCTCAATACTTCTGGTTTCATCTTTCCCAAATATATGTATTTCTATTTGAGAATACCCATTTTCTAAATCTTTAATATATTTATCACGCTCAAAGATGCCTTCTTCTAGTTTTTCATTTTCTTCTTTTTCAGATGCATAAAGATCTTTATATAAATATTCTCTTTTAGAAACGCCTTCAATATTTGGATTCCAAGATCTTTCTACTAAATAAGCTTCTTCAATACTCTCTTCAAGATTTTCTTCTAGCATCTCATTTACATTTTTTAACTGTTCTACTTCATGCTCAAATTTCACCAAGTCAAATTCTTTAGCTTTATTTTCTTCTATAGCTTGCTTATAAAGAGCGTTTAATGCTTGATATTGCTCTGGAGTATAAACCTCTTCACTCTTTATCATCTGTTGTCTATGAATCTCTTTTAGCTCAGTTAAATCTAGCTTCTAGACCTTACCTTTTTTATCTAGCTTCTCTTGCATATCTGAAAGTTTAGTTTTAAGTTCATCTTTGAGCTGAGCAACAATCTCTCGGTGCATATCGTGAGCCTCTTTTCTCTGCCAATGCGTTTGCCTTCGCCTTTTACTCCAAACCTCTCCACGTTCCATTTTTAATGTATCTGCTACTATTGTTTGAAGCTCTGACATTTCAGCTTTTCCTAGTCGTGGGTTTTTGCCTAGTTCCATGTTAAATTTCGTGTACTGTACATGGGCATGGTAATTAATATGTTTTTGTAGGTGACTGGTATCAAACTTTTCTAAAAACGTCTTATCTGCATACCAACATTCATCTGCATCATTATAAAAAATATTTCTATTAGGTGCATAGTCGATTACTTCCAAAGTAACCTCTTCCTCATTTTTGTACCATTTCAAATTTTTACTATCATATTCAAGATTTTCTACATTGTACTTTGTATCTATAAATACACCCTCATCATGATGAATAGCCATCTTAAAAACCTCAAAGCCTCCAAACCTTTCATTGAGGTTTTCAAATACTTTTTCAAGGTCTTTTATCGTGTGATGTTTCTCCAAATTGATGACTGCATCTTGTAGAAAATTCTCAATGGCTTTTGTCTGCATTTTTCTACCTGTTTTTTCTTTAGTAGAAACTTTTGCTTTTTCTAAATACTCTTGTGGTTTTACTCCATAATCTTTATACATATTTCCATTAAAGTTTTTAGCTCTTTCGAGTAAGTACTCTGGTAAAAACTTTCTCATCATTTCTGCCTCTGTGTGTCCACCACTTGTAGTTGGTGCGGATTGTGAGTTCATACTTGATTTTGCCATTTTTAATCCTTTTTTGAATGTAGCTTGTGGAGTTCAAAAAACATATAGTATCTATGCAATAGTGCTAATATGCATACTAGCACTTCTGCAAGATGCTGTATGAAAATCAACTCCCAAGTTCGTATTGATTTTGTGCGTGTGTGTTTGCACACACTTACTACGCACTCCGTTTGTTTTGTGTGAAATCACACTCCATAATATTCATTGAGATACTCGTCAAAAAGATCTTCAAGTGCTACTCTTGAGATGCTCTTTATTTTTCCTGTTTTATCCTCTTGTGGGATATGAAAACCTACAGATAATTTATTATCTTTTAGTACTTCAATATGTGTGATTTTGGCTAAAGTTTTATTCTCTAACTCCATCCATTTACCTATATATTTATCTGTATTTAATGCTTCATCCTGTTTAAATATTTTCATAGGATCAACACCCATATCAAAGCCAATTAAGTCATGCTGTTTATAATAAATTTTTTGTTCATCTTCATCAAATCTAATGTTGAGTTCTTCCAATAGTTTTTCATACTCTCTTAGTTGATTTCTAAAGATACTTTTGTCTTTTCTGTTCATTGCATCATTTTTCTTTTTAAGTTCATAAGAAACATTTTTCGTAGGCTTTTGTCCAATGCTATATCGCTCAAAAATACGTTTAAGTGTGTAACCATATTTTGAAGTGTCACTCGCAAGAACATATCTGATTAATG
This sequence comes from Cyathermia naticoides, assembly GCA_033042655.1. Classification (NCBI taxonomy): domain Eukaryota; kingdom Metazoa; phylum Mollusca; class Gastropoda; order Neomphalida; family Neomphalidae; genus Cyathermia; species Cyathermia naticoides. Next base: position 2,205 of record JAUTWP010049979.1, read on the forward strand.
CCTTTAATTTAGATCTATTATTTGGGAGGGAAACTATCTTTTCATTAAGTGATTTATCTATACTTACAGCAGCACTCATAGCTAAAACTTTTGCACTTTTTCCACCAACAACAACTCTATAACTTTCATCTAAATTACTATATTCAGAATCACCAAGAATCTTTGTTTTTATCTCATAAAACTTACCTATATGATTTGGGATTTCCATCTTGATTATAAAGTCTGTATCTCTTAAATCATTTAATAATTTCTTGACTCTATGGACAGCACCATGTGGTGTTTTATATCCCATTTTTTTAGCAATATGATAGAGACTTATATAGATATAAAAACTACCATCCTCTTTGAGTAGCATCTTTTTAAAACGTAGATTATCGGTAAATAAGATAGATAAAGCATCAGCGTGCTTTTGATTTAATGCATGTGATACCAGTATCTCTATTCCCTTGTTCTTGTAAATACTTTTTGGTTTTTTATATTTAATGCAAATACCTGTTGATGTAGCATTAAATAGAGTTTTTCTATACCAATCCACATTAAGATATCCACCTTTGACTTTTTTAGTGATATTTGCTCTTTCACTTTTATGCAATTCCCTCTCTTCATCAAAGTAGGTATCATAATCATAAATAGTAAGCTGATTCATATTTGTTTTCGACACAATATCTCTACATTGTTTCTATAACACAACTAAGGTTTTTAGCAATATCCATAATGCCAAAGGTTACTCTGGCATTCTTTGATTTTCCGTGTTTTCGATAGGGAAAGAGAACCTCCTTCTTCATATATTCACCAATTGTATTTGTGGATACATTCAAAACAGTAGATAACTCTTTTTTCGCAATAATACTACGACCATATTTATTTTGTAAGAAATCATTAATATATTTTTGTCTTATTTCTTGAGTTAAATTACCTCTTGTATCTGAAGCGAGAAAGTATGCTAAATCGTGAAGGTTAAATATTATTTTACTTCCTTTTTCATTTCCCATTTTTAGGTATGGAGGAATCTCCATACCCGTACCCATATGTGTATTTAATGTACAGACTTGAACTCCCATCTCATGAGATGCAATATCTTTATTCACAAACAATGTATTGTACTCTTGAAATAGATTTGTAAAAATTTGTAGTGATGCGGTAGTATGCATAACGTCTTCTCCTTGGCTTGTCTAAAATAGACTTGATAGGAGAAGTATAGGAGCCTCAGGACATCAGTCCTTGTCAAGTTTTGTCAAAAAGTAAATTCTTTTATTTAATCAAGAAATTTACTGTACTTTCTAAACCTTAATCGATCTAAAGGCATTTTTTTTAAGTTTCCTGATACTGCATGTGTATTATCTTTTACAGATAATTTATAAAGTTGTCTAAAGAGTGCTTTAGCATCTTGTTTATCAAGACTTAAACTCTGAATATACATTTCAAAAATATACAATTCTTCTTGATTTCTTTTTACATCTGACATAAGGTTGATAAGGGAATAATCTAAAAAATCTATTTGCTTTTTTTTCTTAAGATTCTTATTTTGTAAATGTCTTTTTATTTTATCAATGTGTTGTTCATCATGATAAAAAACACATCTTAATAAAAAATAGTCTCTAAATATATCAATAATCGTGGGGTAAAACAATTCTTGTTTACCCTCAATCAAAAGATCTGCCTTTAGTAATTTATTTGCCTTTGCCTTATCCATAGCTTCCAAAAGATGATAAAGCTGAATATCTGTATTTACCTTATCTTCAAAAATATAAAGCATATCTTCGTACTTCTTTAATGTTTTTGTACTACAGTCAGAGATAATTCTTTCAATTGTAAGCCTTAAAAATTTTATTGTATTGTGTAAAATTTTTCTTTTCTCTCTTTTATTGTCCAGATCAATATCTGTGCTATACATCTTATAATTATCTAGTAATATTTGCAGTTCATTTTCTATCTCGGCGTAAATATATTGAGATTCAACCTTATATCTAATGTCTATATCATTTTGTTCAAAAAGCCCATACATTTTATATGCCTCACATAAAGACTCATACGTTATTCGTATACCATTTATATCAGTAATATTTTTATCTAATTGCTCTTTTATTTTTTGTATGCTTAATTCTATTGTCAGTGCACGAACAATAGTCTCTTTTTTTGTTGGTATATAAATAAATTCATTCTCTTCCATAAATTCTATTTCCTATATTATTGGTATAATACTTCAACCATATCTCGCCCAGAATCTGGAGCTAATTTAGAATAACGCATAGTCTGCTGTATATCTTTATGGTTAAGTAATTTTTGTATAGTAAAAATTGGTGTACCATTAATTGCGAGATGACTAGCAAAAGTATGTCTAAATGTGTGAATCACTGCACGATTTTTACTATCTTTAGTATGCAAACCCTGATTAAAGAGTTTATCTAATATTGCTTTTAAATGTCTACTAATAGTACGTGAGGCATACTTGATACTATTACCTCCTACGACAAAGTCATTTTTCTTTAAGGTCATTAAATATTTTCTTAAATACTCAACCATATCGGGAGGAATAAACCCTTTGTATGTCTCATCATTTTTCAAATCTATTAATGTGATTAATTTATTATCTAAATCAATATCCTTTTTCTGAATATGCAATATAGTCTCAAAACGTCCTCCTGTAGAAAGTGACAATTTTGTAAACAGATACAAGTCTCTATCCCTGATAGCATTAAAGAGTTCATTAATTTCTCCTGTAGTGAGGAACCTTTCACGCCTGTCGTTAGACTTTAATCTAGGTATACCTGTACAAGGATTAACTACCTTTAAATCCTTTGCTTTAATATTATAGTTGACAATAGCTGTCAATAATTGAATAATCCCATTAATAGTCTTTGGTGCATGTGTGTCTATAAAATTATTTCTGAAATTCAATATTTCATTTTTAGCAATATTAAATATGTCTCGTTTCCCAAAAATAGGTTGTATGTGTCTTTTATATTTTTGTAACGCTCTATGATTACTTTTGTTTTCATAGGCTTTATCTGAAAAATATATATCTGCCAACATATCCAAGGTAACACTTTTACATTTTTTTCTATGTGCCAAAGGATCTTCACCTAAATGAATTTTATGGATAAATTCATTCCTTTTGTTATAGGCAAAAACCTCTGTAATCCCTTGTGACTTTTTACCTACTGTAAAACGTTTTGTAACGTTCATTTCATCTTTGTACATGATGGAGTAACTCACATCACCATTTGAAAGTTTATTTAAATAAACACCGTTGTATTTTTTAGATTTTATTCTGCTCATATGTTGTCCTATATTGGTAACCTATTGGTAACCAGAATCGCTAAATTAACGTTTTATTATAGGAACAACTTGGTAACAGAAATGTGAGGTATGTACGGTGTACTGGTAACTATATAAGAGAATTGTTAATTACATAAAATACCGAAGTACCCTACCTTAATTTTCCCTTCCTCTCTGCCAGTTTCAATATATCATCACACTTATACTGTCATAACCTTGTTTCGCCCACTGTTTTTAGCTTTATAAAGTGCTTTATCCACACGTACGAACAGACTTTCGCTTGTGTCTCCCTTATGTACTGCAGTCACACCGAAACTGCATGTCAACTTTTTATCAATACCAAAATCATATTTTTCAATGATCGAGCGCAAATGCTCTGCCGTAATTTTAGCATTATCTAAAGCAGTACCGGACAAAAGCAACACAAACTCTTCTCCTCCCCAGCGTGAAAATGAATCTGTAGCTCTTATATGCTCTAAAATAAGGGTTGTGAACAATTTAAGTACATTATCCCCGACTGTGTGACCATGACGATCATTGACCTGCTTGAAATTGTCAATATCAAGAAGTATGATACTCAGGTCGCTCTGATCCTCTTTACTTTTCTCTATTGCTTTATCAAATAACATATTAAATCTGGCACGATTATCAATTTGTGTCAATTCATCGGTAAAAGCATCATGCATATATTGACGTTTTTTCTTGACAATGGAAGTAACCTCCGAAAAAGTGACGATCATGTTTTTGCTTTCTGTCTTCTCCGATAAAGAGACCAGAAAAAATTTTGATTCTGACAATTTTATATCTTGTATCGAAACGATACGTTTATCCGATTCTAGACCTTTTATCTCTTCAATCCACTGCATATCATTATTTTCAGGAGAGAAACATCCTTCGGTATTCTCAAATCTTTTACTTAAAGATTCATATTTGTTCAGGAATTCTTGAAGTGATGCATAGCCTAAAAAAGTGAGTAGTTTTTTATTGTAAAAAACAGGTACTCCATCCTCATCATAGACAGCAAGCATCGTATCCTGCATCTGTGCAACATCATCCAATATTCCCTCATACAATCTTTTCTGTCTTTTAAGTTCCATATTTTTATGGATGTCATGTATCTTTTTTTTCAAAAGACCGAGATCCACCGGCTTAAGTATGTACCCCTCAACCTGCATCTCGATCGCTTCCAAAAAATAGTTGTTATCACTGTGTGCCGTTGTAAATATAATGGTTTGTTCAGGTGAGTGTTGTTTCATTTCTTTTGCCATATCAATACCATTCATTTTAGGCATTTTTATATCAGTGATCACGATATCCGGAGAGTGTAACTGGAAAAGAGCCAATCCCTCTTCACCATTACCTGCTGTCATCACATCACGGCTGTAACGTTGCAAAAATCTCTTAAGTTCAAACCGTACTTCAGGTTCATCCTCTATATAGAGTATAGTAGGGAGTTCTTGTTTCATCATGCCCCTTTTCTCAGATCAATAATAAAGGATGCCCCGCCTTCTTTTAGATTTTTTGCACTTAGTCTGCCACCCATATTCTCTTCAATGATCACCTTGGACATATATAGACCTATCCCCGTGCCATCACCCTGTTCTTTGGTGGTAAAATACGGTTCAAATATCCTATCAAATATCTCCTCCGGTATACCGGAAGCATTATCCCGGATCATGATCATCCCTTTTTTCAGAACGATATTTATCTCCGGATGCTCTACCTTACCGTGTTTTAATTCATAGGCAGCATTGGTGATAATATTTAAAATAACCTGTTGAAATTCACTGCGAAAACCATAAATAGTAAAATCATCACCTGTGATCTTCAGTATGATATTATACTTTTTCAAGGAAGCTGCCTGTATAGAAGCTGTTTCTTCAATGGCTTTTTTTACACCGAACGATTCTTTTAGTTTATCTACCTTGAAAAAATTTCGAAAATCATCTATGGTTTGACTCATAAAATCAATGGTCTCTTTATTTTTTTTCACATAACGCTTAACAAATATTTCATCTACATGACCATCACTAAAATCATATTCCAGATTTTGGATACTTAATCCCAGAGCATTCAGAGGTTGCCGCCACTGGTGGGCGATCGCTCCTATCATCTCACCCATAGCCGCCAATTTTGACTGTTCCTGCAGAAGCTGCTGCTGCTTTAGGTTCTCTTCTGTTTTGATCTTCACAGCATTCGCCAATCCTTTATTGGCTTCTTTCAGTACATATTGACGGTAAAAACCAAGCAATGCGATCACGAAAAATGCCGCCAGGGCATACAGAAGATACCAGTAGTTAAAAGGCTGCGCGACCTGTCTGCCGACCCATCTGTCATAGATCAGTTTATGCTGTTCGGGAGGGATCGTTGCCAGCGCCTTGTTAAGTATGGATAACAGCAATGGATCATCATCGCGTACTGCAATGGAAAGTCGGAGTCGCATATCTGTATATCCGGCAATGCCGATGGATTTAAGATTGTATTTATTGATGTAAAATGATGCAACGGGCAGTGTAGAGATTGTTGCGTATGCTCTACCGTTAACTACCATTTCAAAGGATTCCAGAGCATCTTTTGCCTCAATAATATTAACAGCCGGATAAAGCTTCTGCAGCTTGCTGATGAGTGCTGATCCTTTTTTTCTCGCTATGGGTTTGTCTATGATATCCATAAGACTGCTGACAAACCCCTGATCTTCTTTCGTGATGATCGCCAGCTTATAGTCCAGATACGGATAGGTGAACCGTGCATATTCCTCACGTTTTTTTGTTTTGGCAGCGGCAGGAAGAATATCACACTTCTTCTCTTTCAGGTAACGCTGGGATTCACTCCAGTTACGTGTAGGCACGCCCTTGAATGTAATATTCAGATCTTCTCCTATTATATTCATGGTATCCGTAGAGATACCTTTAGTGATAAATCCATTCGATATTTCTGCAAATTCTATAGGTTCCCAGTCAGGATCGATGCACATTTTTACCACTCTTTTTTTATGAAGGTAGGCTACCTCTTCTTTCATCAATGTCCCAGTAACCGGGATCTTTAACGCTTCTGTGCCTATCCACTTTGCTTTTATGGCATTCAGGTCGCTGTTGCTCACACTGTACATTGCTTTTTGCAGAATATCCCTTAGCATAGGTTGCCCCGGAGATGTTGCGATATTCAGATCCAGCGACAGCCTTCTGTCATTGATCAAATGTCCATAAGCAAGATAAAGTTTATTATCCTTCATCAGATAGCGCAGAATACCGCTGCTTCCAACTGTCGCATCACTGCTGCCGTTTTTTACAGAAACAATACAGCTGCGTGCATTATCTTCAAGTTTTAATGTGATCTCAGGATAATAGGCTTCAAGGTAATGCTGCATAAAGTAGCCCTTTATGACTGAAACCGTCTTCCCCTCCAAGTCCCGTAAGGTCTGTATCCGGGAATCATTGGTAAAAATAGCCTTTTTCGTTCCGGCATAAGGCTGCGTAAAATGAAGAAACTTTTCTCTTTGCGGCGTACGCATGATATTCAGCATCACATCGATCTTGTTGTGCCGCGCCATATCCATAAATTCTGCCCAGGTATGCCCGGAAATATATTTCACCTTGATACCCAGTCTTTTTGCCAGAAGATTGAGGTAATCTATGGAAAACCCTTTGGGTTCTCCGTTTTCCTTAAAATTATAAGGAGGGTAATCCGCCTCATTGTGTGCAGTAATAACAGGATGTTCCTGAAGAAATTTCCTCTCTTCTTTTGTCAACTTTATACTTTTGGGTTCCATAGGAGCAGCGTAAACAAGAACCAAACCCAAAGAGAATAAAAGAGATATAGTTTTTAAAAGGGCTTTCATTCGTTCTTTTTCCTTAAATCTAAATTCATAGTGTATTCTACCCTATTTATGTCAAATTTCTGTCAAATACCTATCGAACATTTTCATCGCCGTGGTATATCCGTTTGCCTGCAGGGATTCAAAATCTGCCTGGGACATCTTTTTAAGGTTCGTACCGACTGCCTTGGCAGAGTGGGCATCCTGCTCAAGACTTGCATACTCGGTTCCTATGCGTATGTGCATACAATCTCCTCTGTTCTCATGCAGGAACTTGTGGAAGAGCCGTACCTTTAAACTGCGTATCTGCTCTGTCGAGACATCGATGATCCTGCCTATTCGTTTTAAGTAGCAAACAGGCTCCGTCTCCAAAGGTTTGGAGGCATCACTGAGCATGGCAAAGTCGATCCCTTTGGCAAACTTTGTAAAATTCTTCTTGATCAGCACCTCAACCCCGAGATTATCATAAAGCCCGCCATCATACAGCAGCAGACTTTTCTGCTCGGGCATATTCTTTGGAAAGAAGTCATACTGCTCTGTTTTCAGTCTCAATGGTCCTATACCTATGGGAAACCCTGCCGAGGCTGCAACGGCATCTGCCAGATCCATCTCCGGGTATGTCACATATCCCAACTCGTAACTCCCCATCTTCTGCTTTTCGATCCGCCAGGACTTTCCAGTCTCCAATACCGTGGTATTGATGCTCCATACAGGCTTATCCGCAATATCCTGCATATTGACATCGATCTTCCAGTTTTTTCTCAGGGTGTAGGAGAGCATGGAGTGCCGATTGATGAAGGTGAGTTTTTTAAGCATGTTTAGCAGTGCGCTTCCCTGCAGAGAGTGTTCTGTAAAGTAGGGATGCACATGGGGAAGAATGTTCTCCAGGTAGGTTCTGCTGTCGGGGAAGTTATAGGCATTGAGCCTGTAAATGAGTGCCATGACCACCGAACCCCCAGAGACGGTCGAGAGACGCTTCACATTCTCCAGCAGTCCATTTTCCGCCAGGTAGGAGAGTACACCCAGATGGAACACCGCTGCTCTGTGTCCTCCGCCCGAGAGAGCCAGTCCTATCTTCCTCTCTTTAAAGGTTTGGTATACAGGATTATTCTCACTTTTGTCTACAGGCATCTTTTTCCTTTTTCTAAAGTTATCATAACATGTTTAGGTAATTTTTTTAATGTACAATACTAAAAAGGAGCGCTTCATGCAAAAGCTGACTGTCAGACAGATCCGTGTCATTTTCCGCCGCAACAATCTCGACAGATACTTTTGCCTGGAGCTCATCAGGCTTTTAGACCTTTACAAAGAGACCTTCAAGATCAATACGGAACTCAGAAGGGTCAGATTTTTAGCCCAAGCCGTACATGAAACACTCATCAACCGTCAAGGCAAGGTGATCCCCCGAGAGAACCTCAACTACTCACCTGCAGGGCTTATGCGTATCAGCAGATTTTTCAGAACCCATGAAGCTTTGGCGTTCAAGTACGGACGTACCAAAGCACACAAAGCCAATGTCAAAGCCATAGCCAACCTCATGTATGCAGACAAAAACAGAAGCAAGAGCTACAAACTTGGGAACATCTGGGCGGGTGACGGTTATGCGTTCAGAGGGATGTTCATGCTCCAAAGCACAGGACGTTCCAATGTCATGAAAGACATCAACTACATCAAAAAGATGACAGGCATCAGCCTGCTCGATGAAACCAGACGCCCCTACCCAAAAGCGGTCAACTCCTACACCGTTTACATCATAGGAGGCATGGCACACTGGCACAGAACAGGCATGTACAAACTCCGCTCCACCAATGCCGTCACCAACAGGCTGAACAGAGGTCTGCCGGAGAGTATGAAACGTGAAAGGCTGGCTACGGCTTTAAGGGTCAAGAAGTATTTGATGGGCTGAGCTTTAAAATGATACTTTTCTCTTCCGGGAGATATTATTGTATGATAATAAAAAGTTTGAAAGGAGAATATGCCAAATGGAGGCGTACCGATACAGTGCCAAATTCTATGACCGTATCCTTTTTCCTTTTATCCGTCCTATCCGAAAAAGGGTAGTCTCTCTGGTCAAAAAGTACCGTTACCGTGCTATTCTCGATGTCTGCTGCGGTACGGGAGACCAGCTCAAACTGCTTAAGCAACACGGCTTTGACGGAGAAGGGATCGATATCTCCGATGCCATGCTGAGTGTAGCACGCAATGGAGAGCCCAAAGCTGACTGTTTTCACCAGGATGCTGCACAGATGCATTATGAAGATGCAAAGTTCAACCTGGTCATGACCGCCTTTGCCTTGCATGAGAAGGAGCATGAAACGGCACGAAAGATTGTAGAGGAGATGTTCCGTGTCACTGCCGGGGGCGGAGATATGTTGATCGTAGACTATGAACTGGGAGAAAAAACTTCCACCCTTTCAAAAGTATTCATCTATTTCATTGAGTGGCTCGCAGGCGGTGAGCACTACCGGAATTTCAGAATATATAACAAAAAAGGCGGTCTTCCTGTACTCCTCTCAGACATCTCACTTACAGAAGTAGAACGGCACTATTTCGCACGGCACGGCATTGTCCTGCTTCTGCTTCGCAGAGAAGACAATGACAGCTTGACTGAATGAAGACAAAAAGAATATAATCAAGCATAGTCCTTAAAAAGGAAACATATGAGACATCATTATTTTTCACCTCTCACTGCAGTGACGGTTGTTCTTTTCATCTTTATGGGTATCTTCAGTGCATGCACGGCTTCGCAGACACAAAAGGAAAATATCCAAACCCATACAAGCTCCACTCTGACACCACTCCCCGGCAATCCGGTACACAAAGCTGTTCTTAATGCCTTACGGCAGAAGATGAAGCACTTACATAAGACCGATATGGTATTTGTCGTCAAATACCTCAAAGTAAAGAACGGCTGGTGCTGGGTACATACCCTGCCCCGGTCACCGGACGGTAAAAACCGTTATGAGGACATCTCTGCTCTTTTACACAGTAAAGACGGTGTCTGGAGGGTAGTGGAATTGGCTTGTACGGAAGAGGATAACCCGGAATGCCTCAGCAATTCTGCATACTTTTCAGAACTCAAAAAACGTTTTCCGGAAGTTCCTGAAGAGATACTTCCAAAAGAGGAATAACACACCAGATGGCATCAATCCCTGCCGTTGGCAAGATCGACCAGGGAATATCCCTCTTTCCAGTACTTTCGGATGGTCTTTCTGAAATCTTCGATATTTTCATTGTTGGCGAACACCTCTTCTCTGGGCTTGTCAAACTTGGCAAAGAGCAGGAACCACTCTGCTGCCGCATACTCAATGTTCACCAGGCGGTACCCCTCTTTCCAGCGTCTTTTGATCTCTCTTCCGACATCTATCCACTCTTCCACTTTATTGTAAGCCTGATCTTTAAAACCGGTATTCTTGGCAAACACGCCTGTCCAGTAACCCTCTGCCGCTTCTATGTCAACCAGTTTATAGCCCTCTTTCCAGTGCTTTGCAATACTCTTTTCAAAATCTTCCCAATAACGGGTGTAGCTAAAGACCACATCTTTGTACCTGCTTCCTTTGGCAAATACACCCAGCCACTCACCTGCACCGTACTCAATGTTGATAAGTGTGAAACCTTTGCTTCTGTAGGATTCTACAGTCTGTGAAAACTTTTTCAGATCACGTCTGTGCATATAGGCTTGCTGGGTGTAGCCCGTACCTCTGGCATAAAGTACCATCCAGACATCATGCCCGTAAGAAATGTCTATGATGTCAGAGCCTTTCTCCCACTCTTTGTCAATGGCATTTTTAAGGTGCGGCAGACTCTTGCTTGTAGTGTATGCCTGACCTGTGTAGGGTGTATTCTTGGCAAACACACCCACCCAGAAATTCTCTGCCCATATCATGACAGGAAGTACCATAAGCATAGCTATCCATCCTATTCTCTTTTTCATTGGCGGTCTCCTCAATAGTTTTTATAAAACAAATAGTATATTATAAGTTTTACTGAACTATATTGTACCCTATTTTTTATGTTTACAAAAGTAAAACCCAAATCCCGAAATTGAAAGGCAGCACTCCCTACAATCATTATATTTGAGGGCTCAATGTAAAATGTTATTTTCTCGCCTCTGCAAGATCGGTGATGCGGTATCCCTCCTGCCAGTATTTGTTAATAAGCCTTCTGTACTTCATATATTTGCCGCTGACCACATAGGTCTCTTGGCGGGGCTTGTCACGTTGACAGAAAAGTACGAACCAGAAGTTGTTTCCATACTCCAGACTCTGCAGACTGTAGCCTTCTTTCCACTTTTTCCTAATAACCTTTTCCAAACTCTCTTTCTCTTCTACAAGAGCATATCGCTGTGCTTTAAATGGTGCTTTTTTAGCAAAAACAGTCACCCAGTATCCTTCTGCTGCTTCTACATCTACAAGCGTTAAGCCTCGGTCTTGATGTTTTTTGATCTCAGATCGTAATGCCTGCCTATCACGTACAACCGTCAACTCCGTTCCTTCTATTTGGCCGCCCTGCTCAAATACAGCGACCCAGGTACCGACCCCATTCTCTATATTACTCAACGCATATCCCTTTTTTTCGTAGCGGTTGACAACATCTTGAAATTCATGCATGATCCTTCGGTGCACATACAGCTGTTTCCTAGCAGCTGTTCCCTTACTCAAGATCACCGACCAGCGTCTTGGTGAGTGAGAAATATCAGTGATCATGTACCCTTCTTTCCAGGCTTTGGTCACAGGAGATGTCAAGTTGTCAAGTTTAGTTGTATAAAACATTCTCTGCCCGTTCAAACCACTCTCTTTTGCCAATACCGCAACCCAGAAGAAATCTGCCGTTGCAAGAGAAGGTAACAGCAGTAACAATACTATCAAATAGTGTAAGGATCTCATCTTGTTTCCTTTTTACTCCATGATACCATAACCCTACATGACTCTTTTTGAAAGCCAAAGTAATTTATTGTATACTAATGGCAATAATTCAATTTTGAAGGTCCATTCTATGAAAAAAACAACACTCTTTCTTTCTCTTCTCCTCATGCTATTCGTAACCGGTTGCAGTACATCCGATCTTTCTGTTCCTTTCGGTAAAAAAGTGAAAAAAGAGTACTTTACCGGAGGAAAGGTTCGTTCCGAATTCATCATGAGTGATGACACAGGAAAGAACGGCATTCTTAAAAAATACGGTTATGACGGAAAGGTCACTTCTGTTGCCCACATCAAGAACGGTGTCAATGACGGTACGGAAACATGGTATGACAAGCATGGGCGTGTACTGATGAAAGTCCCTTACGTCAACGGGAAAAAAGACGGTATTCAGGAAGCATACTACGAGAACGGTGATGTTATGATCTCCACCACCTATGTCAACGGTGTTAAGAATGGTAAAGCGGTTGCCTACAACAAAGACGGAAGTATCCATAGGCAAGTTACATTCAAAAACGGGAAGATCATCGATTGACCATGGGTCTTCTGCCGCGATACAGACATATCGTCAACCCTAAACTCAAACATACCTACCTAACATTTGATGAAGAGGGAGACCTCATCATCAGATCGCCAAGAGTCTCACAGCACTACATAGAACAACTCCTTATCAAAAAATCTGCCTGGATCAACCGCTCAAGAGAAAAACTCATGCAGAAAAAGGGTAAAGCCTTGGATTACTCCAAGCAGACGGAACTCTATTTCCGGGGGAAAGCCTATCCTTTAGTGCTGCAGAAACAGGGGGGAAAAAGAACTTCACTGACATTTGAAAATGAAATATTTCTGCTGCGCTACCATCAGCATGATGAAACCCTTTTTCAAAAACATATTGACCGCTTCTACAAAAAAGAAGCCACGGCACATATCCCTTCTCTGGTCGAACATTGGGCATGCGAGATGAAACTGATACCCAACAATATCTCCTTTCGTAAAACAAAACGCCAATGGGGGAGCTGCAGCGGCAAAAATGACCTGAGTTTCAATACGATGGCAATGAAACTCCCCTTGGATGTGATACAATACATCATTGTCCACGAGCTGGCACACATCGAACACAAACACCATCAGAAAAGTTTTTGGGCACTGGTGGAGAAGCATCTGCCGAACTACAGACAATATGTAGCTGAACTAAAAACCTATAGTACCGTTTAAGGAGTTCCCATCGATTTTTATCTTTTAGCCTTTTTACTTATTATCCTTACCGGATCGGTCAGTGTGTATATCTATTATCTCAAGGAGAAAAAAGAGCAGCTAGACAGCATAAAAAGAGGATTCTGCCCAAAATGTAAACAAAAATCCATAGAACTTACAGACCAGCGTTCCAGCGGCTGTTCCGGACCGAAGATACTCTCTTTTGAATGCTCAGAGTGCGGCTACACCAACAGTTTTGCCGTAGAAGACGGAGGAGGCTGCGGTACAGGAAGCTGTCGTTAGTCAAACCTCTTCACACGTCTATGGCAGTACGGAGTTCCCCCTTTACGTTTATAGTGGTTCTGATGATATTCTTCTGCAGTGTAAAAAGATTTTTTCTCCAAGACTTTTGTCGCTACTTTCAAACCTTTGCTTTCGAGTATTTTGATCAGTTTGTTCACCACTTTTCTCTCTTTTGCATCATTGACAAACACTGCCGAGAGGTATTGACTCCCTACATCAGGTCCCTGCCCGTCCGTTTGCGTAGGATCATGGATCTCAAAAAAGGTCTTTGCCAGAGTCTCATAACTTACCTTTGAGGGATCATAGATAACTTCTACAGTTTCGAGATGCCCTGTATTTTTATGCACCACATCATAATAACCCGGATCCTTCATATGACCACCCATAAATCCAGATATCACCTCATTGACCCCGGGTATCTTTTCCATATAATACTCCACACCCCAGAAACACCCACCTGCAAAATAAGCCTTTTTCAAAGCAGAAGCCACTGCTTTTTTCTTATCAAAATGCAAAGAGACGGAGTTGACACAGTGACGCGTATTCTTGGCTGTCAACCCCTCACCTTTAAAGACATGTCCCAAATGTGCCCCACAGTTTGCACAAATGATCTCTGTACGTCTGCCATCCGCATCCTGAACCTCTTTAACAGCCCCAGGGATAGCATCATCAAAACTCGGCCATCCGCAATGTGCATTGAATTTGTCTCTCGATCTGTAAAGTGGTGTATTACACACTTTACATCGGTAGACACCCTTTTCTGTGGTTGTCACATACTTACCCGACCAGGGGCGCTCCGTACCCTTGTCAACGATCACATGCTTTTCAAAGTTACTCAGGGTGTTAAGTCTGTTTTTCCACGGTTTCATATCTGCTGCTCCTAACATACTGAAAGATAATGATAAAAGAATGAGAACTGTTTTGTACATGATCTGCCTTTATTTTTTATGTTATGATAGTATGGCAATGTGTAATTTTAATGTACTTGATCTTAATGGAATATTTTGAATGATTGAAATTTTTATGATTAAAAAAAGTGGCCGGGAGAGGGGGGGGGAATTCGAACCCCTCGGATGGCTAGTAAAGAGATAGCTCTAACTCCCTTTATATAGGGCTTTGTTAGAGTTTATTGTATCTAAAAAAATATAAATGTCAGTAAATAATGAACATTACTTACTGACAATTTGACTGACAGGGTTTTGTTATATATCCAATCTCCATCAAATAAATTTTCTATCCACATACCCTCTATATATCAAGAATAAATACTTGAATATTTGAACAAAAATATTAATTATCATAATTCATATACTCGTGAAAAATACCTACATTAATTTCCATTGTATTTAGCAAGCCTTTTATAATCCCTGGTTTGATAGTTTTTTTACCTGATGCAGGTATAGTAATTGATCTTTTATCTAAATGTTTAAATCTTACATGAGATCCTTTTTGCCTAGAAAAAGAATATCCTAAAGATTCAACAAACTTTTTCATTTGTTTTCCTGTAATGTTTGAGAGAGGTGTCATCTTTTATTTTCCTTTCAGTAACTACTAGATAGGTGTTAGCCTATCTAGCTAATTATTTAACCCTTTTTATTTGGATTAAGTTGTGCCCCTCTATTTCCATGAACTTTAGCATTTGCTCTGTTTGTTCCTGATGTTCCTTTATTTGAGTTATTTTGATTTGCCTTATGATTATTATTTGCCATTTTATTTTCCTAATGATAGTAAGCTAAGAAAGCAATAATTACTTACTTAGCTATTAAACTTATTTAACTAAATAGAAACACTTATTTAAACTATTTGCTTGGTGAACAGTTTCCTCTGCCACCACCAGATGGATTACCAGTTGTGCTTGGTCCATTTGGTGGGGTACATGTACCTTTTCCCATGTGTGATTCCTTTCTATATAATTTGAAGAGATATTTAATTTCTTCATTACAATCTTACAAAATACTTTCTAGATAAAATAGATAAGGTTTTTTATTTATAAACAAATTACTGAGATTCTTTAATCTCTTGTTCTGAACAATAAATATGTTGAAATTTTAGGAATAATAGGAATACCCTGTATAAGGGGACTTAAATTAAGAAAGATTATAGGAGTTTTAATGCGATGGGGGGGGGAATAAGATTTCTATATTTATAAATGGGAATAGACTCAAAACTTTAAACACGCTATCTAATTACGAGTACTCTGGACCCCTTCCCAATTCTCTTGAATTTCATTCAAAAAAGTTTTAACTTTTTTATCATCAGTAAAGTGTACATATAACTCTAGTTGTCGAATTGTTGTTTCTATATCAAATCTATTCAAATCCGTATTAAAATCTAAATATTCATTTAATCTTGCTATTGCATAATCCACATTTCCTTCAAGTACAAAAAACTCTATCTCTACAGAGACTTCCCACCAGTTATCATTATTGATTTTCCAGCCATTATTATGTAGTTCTTTATGTAAAGCCATTATCTCGCTTCTCTCATCTATCTCTTCTTTATCTTCTTCCAGTGCACTTAATATAGCTTTCAAGTATGCAATGTTTATAGCATCATAATATTTATCCTGCTCTTTAAGGCGATATGATTCCTGATAGGATACCAAAGCTCTTCCTAGAAGATCCATGTTAATATTTAAGCTATCACGAGGATAAAGACCACCCTTTTCATCGTAAAGTGCTTTACGTTTATAGTTAGATGCAAGAAGTGTTAAAATTTCAGGGTTTTCTAGATGATATTTAGCAGAAAAATAAAGAAGATTTAAAATCTCTATTGCACCATTCCAGTCACCTATCTTATCACTGGAAAGTAAAATAGCTTTTAAGTGTTGTATTTTGTTGTAGTGCCTTACTTTATACAAAGTATCAGAAACGAGAAGTATTTCTAGCGTATTAAGTGCATCTTCTATTTGCCCCTTATTTCTAAGTAATTCAGTCAAAGCCAACATAAAACCAGCTGAATACTGCTCTATATTACTGGAGATAGATATAAGTGTTTGTTTGGAGAATTTCTCAATGCTCTTCTTCTCATTATCTGACATATGAATAATATTTTCACCAAAAGTATTCTCTTCCCATACTGAGTATGTGCTTTTCACAAGAAGATATGTATCTAATTGTTTTATAAATTGCTGCTCACTATTATAATTCTCTTCCCATACTTCAAACTTAAGTCCAAATCCATCACAAATTTTTGTTCGTGTTTTTGTTTGAAACTTATTGCTTTTACTATTTTCCCAGTTATTAACAGAAGCCCTAGATACATTAATCTTATCTGCAAAAAGTTCATAATGTTCATACACATCACGATATTTTTGTATCATACATTGAAATTTTTGAATATCAGTCATCTTCCCTAATTCCCTTTTTAATTTTCTCTTTCACACTCTATTATAATGTGATTCTTATCTTTTTTTCTTGCATAGGCAACAATATCAGCTGTGCCACCTAGCCCTTGTGAGACTTTTTTATCCCACAAAAAAACCATTATATCGCTTCGTTCTACAATCTCTTGTCCTACTCTTAAATATTGTCTATTTCTAAATACTCCATTCTCGGCAATATTTTTTTCTGTACACCCATCACATAACGGTACTAGTATTGGAATATCTTTCGCATTTTGTATTAAAAAATCTAATTCATCTAACGAGACTTTAGAAAAATCTTTTTGATATAATTCCAAAGCCATGGGGAGTATTACTTGATATTCTAACTTTAAATCTATCGCTGATTGCACGATAAATCTATCTGCACCATCAGACAGTGAGGATAGTATAACAATCTCTTTTTCGTCATTATTTTTTATCACTTCCGATAGAAATAATTTAATTTTTTCTTTGCACACATCATAATCTATTCGTTTTATATTTCTATGTCCGGAGACACCTATATATATGGTCTTTATGCTCATTCCTTTTAGAGAAAATATTTTATACAAAACATTATAGACAACCCTTTTTAGATATTTTAGATAAAGACAAATAAATTGATAGACTTAGAACAGTATATCTATTATTTATAGGATTCACTGATACTACTTAAAATTTCATTTTTAGTCTTGCATATATTTCTCTTTGTACAATAAATTGGAATATGTTTTGAGTTAGTCTTGAATTTACATGTACTTTCTTTGTTTATAATTTTATTACCTCTTATTGCAACCTTACAGGGTATCTGATCTTCAATTTTATAAATTTTTTTATCTTTATTTTTATAAGATTTTCTTACACTACCCAAAATTTCGTTTTTAGTCTTGCATATATTTCCCATTGTACAATAAATTGGAATATCTTTTGAATTTACAATAAATTTACATGTACTGTCTATTATTTTGTTATCTTTTACGGTGACTTCACAGGGTACCTTATCTTCAATCTTGTAGGTAGATCTAATTTTTTTATTTTTTTCTATAATAACTGTTTCTATCGATGTAATCAAATAATTTTTTTCTTGTTTACGAAGTTTTAAAATTTGTTTTGAGAGTCCTGATATTTCATCATTATTTACCTTTCTAACATTCCATTTTATGGTCGCATTTATAAGTAATTCCACTTTTTTTTCTATTTCTTCTGAACTAACAATCTTAAAATTTATTAATTCAAAATTACTATACAGAAATTTTTTATAATACTTAATTTTATCTACTAAGATTTTATCTTTTGTTATATTTTTTAGCTTAAAATATTGTTCTACTCTATTACTATAAAAAGATGCGGTTTTATCTTCCGAGTGCTCACCCTCTGCTTTATAGAACTTTTGAAGAAAACTTTCAATCTCTCTCTTAGTATTCTCTTTTAAAGTTTGTTTCACTTTATTAGCATCTATATTACTATTTTCTTGTAACAAATATTTTGCTGTAAATATACCTATAATTAGTATAGATATAAGTAAAAAGATTCCTAGTGATAACTTAGAAAATAAGCCTTTTTTTTGTACTTTAGTCATATTTTTATCACTCGGGACTAGCTCTTTCTGAATACCATAATGTTTTTGTATACGAGAAATCAATATATCTATTTGATTATCTAACGGATCAATTTTTCTTATCCAATTAATACCTTCAAGTTCATATGCGAGTTCATCATTTTCTATATTGTCAATTTCATCAATCATAAAAGGGATTATTTCAAGATTATTTTTACTGGCAAGCCCTATTTCTCGAACAATCTGTCTATGTGCTTTTTCATCTGTTTTAGTGGAAAAAACTAATACCATAATATCACTATCTCGGATTACTTGTACTATTTTTTCACGCCAACGTACTGCATCATTATTTTTCGTGTATGCCCAAGGTTCTGCACCTAACCTACTAAGCCTATTCCATATAATATGAGCAACATCTCTATTCTCTTCTATATATGAAATAAATATCTTCTTGCCTTCTAATCCTGTATCCATAACTTCCTAATCTTTCATTGTTTTACATTTTATTATTTTAACAAAAACCTCTATATAGTAGCTGGGATACTCAAAGAAACTAAATGAAGGAAATATAATTGTTTTATCTGTTAAAGCAAGTGTTTAATTTAGTGGAAAGTGAAGATTATTTACTGACACTACGGCTTAGAGCGCCTATTTGCTGGCCGGGAGAGGGGGATTTGTCCAGTACATTATCTGTCACTTTATAGCTTCCTATGTCAATCTGCTTCAAAGCACGGTTTTACCGACACATTTTAAAGGTTAGACACCAAAAAGAAAATGTCAATTCATATCAGTTTTTTTCACTTTTTCTCATTTGGTGTGGGGAATATGTGGGGAAGATTTGACTATAATTACCAAAAACAATCAAAGATATTATGAAATGGCAAAACGATTTAAGACACGATACAAAAATGTAATCTACTTGGAAACCACTACCAACAACAAACCTGACAAAGTTTATTATATCCGCTACAGAGAAAACGGAAAACTTAGAGAAGTAAAAGTAGGAAAATATAGCGAAGGAATCAGAGAGAACTACTGCAATCAAAAGCTGCTTGAAACTATCAATGCTATTAGACTTGGAGAACAGCCACCTATTGTCAATGCTACACATAAAAGAAAAATCGTTACCTTTGATGAGATCGTCACCAAATATTTTAAAACCAAAGAACTTCACAACAAAACCAACGACCAGACCAAAAGCAGATATGAAAGCCAACTGCAACAATATATCGGATCAAAAGATATCTACAGCATTACCAAAAATGATATTTTGGCTATCCAGACAGACATGGCAAAAACAAGAGCACCAAAAACAGTTAATCAGTATATCCAGTTCATCAAAGCCGTTTACAACTATGCCATTACAGAAGAACTCTTCTCTGGCGTTAATCCAGTCAAAGGGATCAAAGAGCAAAAGATTGATAACAAAAGAGAGCGTTTCCTTGCAATAGACGAGATAAAGGCACTGCTTGAAGAGCTAAAAGAGAATAAAGATCTTCACCTCTTCACCCTGCTCTCACTCTCTACAGGTGGACGACTTGGTACCATCATGGCTATTGCAAAGAAAGATCTGGATTTTAATAACAATATGATCACTCTTAACGATATCAAGAATGAAGATACCTATGGAGGATTTTTTGACAATACACTAAAAGAGATCCTGATTCAAAGAACTGCCAACCTCAAACCAAACGATAAACTCATTGCCATGAACGAAAGAACGCTTAGACGACAGCTCTCAAAAGTGCTTACTAAGCTTTTTAATGATGACATCAAAGTCTATGACAGAAAAAACCGTGTAGTGATCCACACACTCAGACATACCTTTGCAAGCCAGTTGGCTATTAAAGGTACTCCAATCTTCACTATCCAAAAGCTGCTCAATCATAAAGATATCAAGCAGACTTTACGCTATGCAAAATTAGCCCCCGATAGTGGTAAAGAGATGGTACATGAGTTGATGGGTAGTTTTTTATAACCTACTCTGGTAAAATCTCTTCAGGATATTTTATCAAAACATAACAGTCAAGATTTGAAAGATTTTCTTCTATAAGCTTAATAACCAATTCCTTGTTTCTTTTATTTAACTTTTCAAGTGTAGGCTTATGTGATTCAAATTTTTCTAGTAGATACTCTTTGCTTTTGTATTTTTCTATATCTATTTTTGGGCTGTTTCTAATCTCACCAATAACATCCAAAAATATCTTTCTAGGAAATTTTTTGGAGATATCTATCCATAGTGGCTTTAACAAGATCAAATCAAGTTTTAGTTTTAGATTATAACGAGCATATTCAATAAGAAGATATTCTGTGTCTGTAGTATCTACCTCTAATCTACCAATACTTCCCGTTTTAAGAAATTCTTCCAAGTCAGCCTCTAAAAAATACTTTTCAAGAAATGCAATAATAGGTCTATTTTCTTTTTTCCATGTGTAATAACTTCGTTCAGATATATCCAATAACTTACTTATTGAGTGCTTCAAAATGATTTCCTTTGCTAAATATTCGCAATTATATCATTTTTCTCTATTTTTTACGAAAATACGGCTAAATCAAACTTATTTAAGTTTAAGAGGTATATACTTGCAAATACTTCATATATTTTAGAATATATGGCAATATTAAGAAGGAAAGTATAGAATGACATACATAGAAGCACTTGAAGAAGTTAAAAACATTCACCCTAAAAAGATGATGCTATCAAAAAAAGAGGTGGCAGAATTAACCAATAGAAGCCTTAGTGCCTTAGATAGAGATATTCGAGAAGGTACAGGTATTTCCTACAAGAAGATAAGAGGCAGAGTGCTTTACCCCATCGTAGAGGTAGCAAAATGGATGAGTGACCTTATTCAAACAGCATGAAAAAACCTAAACAAACACACCATATCGATACTCGACTCACAGAGGAGGAGTATCAGATTATCTCTCTCAAAGCAGAGAACTATGGTATCAAAAAGTCTCAACTTATGAGAAATTTGGCACTTAACTATCCACTACCACCATGCAGAGCAGATCAGAGGGTGCTATTTGAACTCATTACCGTACACAAAAATTTAAATCGTTTAGGTGGATTATTCAAGCTATACCTCTCTTCAAACCAAGATACAAAAGCATCTCTTGGTAACAGAAGTTATACGAGCATAGAGCATCTAGTAGGTGATATTGAATCAACCTCCAAAAAGATCCTTGCTATCTCTCAAAAACTTCTATGATCGTTAAAAAAATAGCTGCCAAAAAAGGTACTGGATCTTTTGGTGGCTTGGCAAACTACATATTAGACAAATCACATGATGGAGAAAAAGCAGAAGAGATTGTATTTTCAAATTGTCCCTATGATGATACAGAGAAAAATATAGCCTTTATCAAGTCTATGCAAGATCTCAACCAAAGAACAACACGAGATAAAACACTGCATCTAGTTATATCATTTCCGGAAAGTGAAAAACCCACCAAGGAACAACTTCAAAATATCGAGCAAGAACTACTTAAAAGTATAGGTATGGCTGAACACCCAAGGCTAAGTGTTACACATACCAATACTGCAAACTATCATCTACATATTGCTGTGAGCCGCATAGATCCCGTAACACTCAACCGTATTGATCCCCATAGAGATATTCCAAAGCTTCACAAAAAGGCAGAAGAACTTGAAGAGAAGCACGGACTCATACGAGACAATCATACACCAAATGATCTATTGGCAAAAGCAGGTCTCATATTTGACCCGAAACAACATACAAAATCAAAAGATATTGAAATCCATTCTGGCGTATCCTCTCTACTCTCATGGATCAAAGAAGAAGCCTTAGACGACATCAAAGAGGTACTCAAAGATCCTAAATCATCCCTGAAGGATTTACACAAGGTGTTAGCCGATTACAATCTGGAACTAAAACCTAGAGGTAACGGTATTATCATTGCAGACAAGACCAGGAAACTATTTGTAAAAGCCTCCGATGTTCACAGAGATTTATCCAAGGGGAAACTTACTAAGAGGTTTGGAGACTTCAAGACCTCTAACATTACTACCACTCCCAAAAAGAAATTTGGCAGACCTGTAAACGAATATTGGAAGCGATACCAGGAACTATCTACACAGAAGAGATCTACCAAGACAGAAGAGTTAAGACTTGAAAAGTTGGCAAGAGAGACACTTAGAGAACAGATCAAAGAGAAATATACAGCACAGATCCAAAAGATTAAAGCAGATCCTCTTATCAATAAACGACACAAAACCCAAGCACAGAAAAAAGTTCGCGAACAGCGTAAGGCAGAATTGGCAGCACTTACCAAGATATTTAGTGAAAAGCGTAACGAGATCTATTCCAGTACCAAACAGACGTCTTACAAAGAGTACCTAATGGAATTGGCACTCTCTGGAGATGAGGGAGCATTGAAAGAACTCCGAAAACAGAAACAAGAGATCAAGCCAGATGATAAGGTACTTATGCACCATAAGAAAAAAGTATCACACTCTATCTTTAAGAGCTTCATATCCAAGATTACCAAACAGGGTAATGCTGTCTATGAAGTGGGTAAAAACTCAACAGTAACAGACAAAGGAGATCATCTTAAACTCTCTCTGGAGTCCAAGAGTGATGAGGCTATGCTACAGGCTCTTAAAATGGCAGTAGCCAAGTATGGTAATACTTTGGATATTCAAGGCAATCTTGAATTTAAAAA
>JAUTWP010049980.1:0-12917 GCA_033042655.1 Cyathermia naticoides
ATGAGTGTTGAATGGGTGGTGAAAGATTAATTACTTATAACCAAAAATAAGGAAACAAAATGTTTACGTAAATTGCCAAGGTGTTCCGAATTAGTTAAAAATGGCAGTGACACCGGAAATTTCTGAACTACTTGACTGTATCAGATTGTTTTTGTCAAGTTAAATTTGTGGCAACTTTGCATTGAGGATGACTCTGCATGATTTCTTCTTTGATGAATGACACATGTTATAAATTTGGTCATCAATACTTCAACACTGCATAACAGCTTAACACAAAATTACAACTCGCCCGACTGGCTAGCGAGTTTGGGTTTTTACTCACCCGGCAGCATTTTAACCCGCCTCGGGCGACGGGGAGAGTGTATTTCCTCAGGCCTGCCTTAAAACTAATTTAATTGAAAAAATTATTAAACTAAATGTTATTTAAACTAGTTTTATAAAGTGGAAAAACAGGTGGAAATTTTGTCACAACTTTGTCACAACGGGAAACAGGTCAACTTGTCCACAGAGGTGATTCGAACTCACGGCCTGCCGCCTGTGACTCGTGTGAGTATGACTATGAATTATTTCTCAAGCGGTAGCTCAACTAACAAACAATTAAGAATTATTTCCCGACTCTTCGTATTTTAAAAACAAGTGTCAAAAACATTAAAATGTACATATCAATCAATATAGTAATGCGTATACCTGACAGTTTCGATATTCCTACAAAGGAAGTTGGAATAGGTAAACTTTTCAAATAATTTGGAAGGGACACCCGAAATAAACTTGAAACAGCGTCCATCTTCTTACACTGTAAAGTTGGTCAGATACGCTTTATGTTGGTGTTATTCCCCTCTCAACAAGTACCAGTCTGGGTTTTTTTTTACAGATGCGTGCCAAAAATATATAAGACATGTACGTCTAAATTAAATATTCCTATTTTAAACAACATCATACTGTTCTTGGATAAAAAAATATATTTTTATCAATGTTGTAATAGTCATGGTATATTAAAATATTAAAAACAAAACTTTATCTCAGATATTACGAGGCTGTTTCACTGACTGGAATGATGGCTGATGCAATTCACTATTTTGACCTTGCAAACACGTGCGCTGATCAATAATGTGTGACAGGATACGCGTAGCTTTCGAGAACATAAACTATTTTTATGTTATTAACATCTATGCAATACACAATGCGATTCAGTTTGACCTAATATTAAAAACGGTAAAATTTAAATATTTAAATAATAATAATAATTTTTTTTAAATCCAATAATAACATCAATAACAATAACTAAACAACAAAACATAATTTCCGAAAATTTAATGATGACAACAAATTTACAAAAAATCAAATAATTATAACATCTCATTTAATGATTTTCAGGATCCGCCACGTACGTAGATCTAAATATTAAAGTGGCAATGAATGTCTGGGTTTTTTTTTTAATATTTCACCATTTAAAATATATCTTGTACGTTGGCGTTTGTTTGATGCGCAACGCGCTCCATATTTCTGAAGCAACGATCTGTAGGCTACTATAAAATTATTTAGATCACGAGAAAAGTGTGCTCTTTGGGCAATGGCCGACAGAAGCGGGTCGCTCCTCGATTTAGATCACGTTATGAGATCACGTGCCTGTCTCTTCTCCAGTAAACATAGGACTACGTGACCTTTGGACCGTCAAGTTAGATCAGTCATGGCTTCTGAGCCGTCACGATGTTATTGGATTTTCGTAATAGGCGATATTATTTGATAGAAAAGACGCACGAATTTATTAAAACTAGTTTTACTTGTATTTTTCAGTAGTAAAAGATAATAAACTATAGAAAACAGACACTCCACCTTTAAAAGTTTGTTTAGTTCGTGAATGCATTTTAATCAGGACAGATGCAGAAGTTTAGTGCTGGTTAGGACAGTCAATGTTCATATTACCAATGCATGTCTGACTACAAATGCACAGGAGTGGGGCAATATTTTAAAAATCCAATATTATATTCAGTTTTGAAGTATCCATTATGAGTGTAAAAATCAATTGTATTTTTCATGTTTAAACATCATAGATTTTAAATAGAATATTATAATTATTGAATGGCATTCTTTTGTTTTTATATATTTTTGTCTTATTATAATTATAAATATTTTTCAGAGTCAACTCTGTTGCTATTGTGCAAAAATCTGACAACATTTCACTAAGTGAGTTTTGTAAACTTTATTTAGAAAGCTGTGTAGTTGTATTTTCATCTGTACTACTTTTAATAACTGGCTTTGAATTTAACACAACTATATCACATTTTAGATATTCATTTTCTAATCCCTTCAAAATAATTTCACAGAAATTAATGTTAACATGTCTAGATTTCATTGACTTCCTAATGTATTACACTTCTAATCTTATCTGTTGGTTTTTGTTGCAGTTTTTTTCTACACATATTTTATTATCATAATCTTC
This sequence comes from Cyathermia naticoides, assembly GCA_033042655.1. Lineage (NCBI taxonomy): Eukaryota > Metazoa > Mollusca > Gastropoda > Neomphalida > Neomphalidae > Cyathermia > Cyathermia naticoides. The sequence goes on from JAUTWP010049980.1 coordinate 2,441, forward strand.
TTGCATACTAGTCATTTATTTTAACTATGGTTAGCTCACATAAATGAAATAGTTACCACACTATTTAAAAACATATGTATTGATGAGAAAAAATTACTTAATGGGTGATTTCACGGGTGCAGATGGGGATTTCTGGAGGGTGGATTAAATAAAAGACAATCTCCCTGCATGAGTTCTGTGGTTTATGACACATTTTAAAACTGGATCTTCTCCAAGGTGATCTTGAGTCTTTCTTGCTGCAAATATTAACAAGTAGATTAGGATTCATGTAGAAGAAGCATTAACAAATTCTGTTCATGGTTCAGGGAAATGTTTTAATGTGTTTGTCCTTCAAGCAGGCCCTTCCATGGGATCAGCCTCTTGACTAAAGCAAGAGCCACGTTCAATGGGAGATGGGGAGGGGAAGAAGAAGCTCTGGAATTTATAAAATTAATTACATGTACATGTATTAATATTGGACGTTAATAAGGTTATTTAGAGCAAAAATACTTATTGTATATGGGCTCCAGCAAGATTTTTTTACAGTTAAAAGAATAATCTATGTCCAATTTATTGGTGTTCTAAAAATAATTATTAAATGGCTAGATGTATCAAACCATTCCTAAAAAGCCTAAAAGATGCTGTTATTTTTTTAGACACTGGTCATTAAAAATATTGTACAATGTGAGAGTAAGGTAATAAGACTATAAAAATGCTTCCCTTACTAATAATTCCTATTAATTTTCAGTTTAAGTAGTTTTTTAATATAAATTATAAAAAATGAAGTGTAATCTGTATTACAAGGATGGTAAAATAAATTAAATGTTTATTTTTTAAAGTGTGTGCACAAATTATGCTTTTTGCTTCTTTACAAACTGTTGATTACTTTTCTGTAGACCACACAGAACCTGTGACTGTAGGTATACCTGGTAAGGTAGCAACCATTATAACACTTTGTCTGTGTGTTTTCTAGCCTTCTGCTCGGTGCTGGCGTATTTCATATTCCTATTCATTCACTACACCATTCCATTTACCGCACTTTTCAATATCATTTATTTGTTTGTTTGTAGATGTAAATTTAATTTATTAGTGTTTGTGAAGATTGTTAAAATGTCTTGACTTTGAGAATATTATTTAAAAATTAAAATCTTGAGTGTTTTTTTTAGCAAGACCATAATAAATTATAGATGCAGTTTCATTAAATATCAATTTAAGGTATGACATCATTTGTTTTACTTTTTCTAAAGTTTAAAGTTTTTAATGGTTCATAATTAACCTTTGCACATATAATATGGATCAGTATTAGTACACTTTTGTCATTTGAACATCTGACAATCGTCTTGATAGTTATTTTAAGATTTCTTTTTATCAAATCACACATTTAAATTTAAAAAAACGAGTCTTTGAATGTATCTAAAATAAAGAATGTAGAGATAAAGGTAATAATTGATCAGATTTGAGAGAACAGATGAGAAATATAATGAAAACATGGAATATGTCATCTTTGAATCCATACATTTTAAGTCTACAGCTGATGATCATTTATTTGACTGTCTTGTTCTGTTTGTGATTTTCATACTGTACATCTTTGAGCATGCCTTGTTTTATATGATGTATTGTGCTTTTAAACAGACTTGCTGTAATTTCATTAACAAGACATAGCAGTTTTAGTTTTATTCACTATTTTTTTTATAAGCTGTCAAGTTAATTATATTTTCATCACAGACTTTCGATTAATTTTTCAATAAAGGAACTAAGAAATGAAAGAAATTACCATAAACTATTAATTTATAGCTAATCGGTTGAGATTAATAGTACTACACTGCCTTCAGTTGTATCATGAATCACATGCACCATAAGGGCCAATACACGTAGCCTTACAATGATCAAAGCAGAGCAATCTCACATCTCACTTACAACACTAGTATGTGAATGCTAGTACCGGGTAATGCAAGGCTATCCATGTGGCAACTTGTTCCAAAACATTTATTATAATTAATAGAAATAAACAGTGATCATTATAATGTACTTCTTTTTCTGTTGTGTAAACCATGTTTTAAAAAAATACATGTTGACTAATGTAACCATTTAATAAAAAATAAACATTTTAGTATTTACTAAAATGTATATTTTTTATTAAATGGTTACAAAGATTAAACTAAAACAATTAGTGCTTATTTAAGCCTATACCTGAAACAATTTGTAGATGATTAACAAAGTTGATATCAGTTAAACAAAGTCAATACACAACCACATGCTGTAGTCTTTGTAAATATTCAATAATTCAGTGGATTAATCAGTGGATGCACCTCCATTAAAAGTCACTCGTCATTTGACTTTTACAATTACATTGTAATTAATTTGTAGTGTAAACAAAAATAAACAGTCTTGCTGTTTTTATATTTTGTTGTTTATTAGGTAATATCTGTACAGTTAGAAGAAAAATCAACATACCTTTTTAAATTATATACATGCATGTATGCTGGGATTGTTTTTTTGTTATGTTATGCATATTTTTTTCTAACATGTGTAATTGTCATAGTATGTAGAATTATATACAGCCAGGATTTGATACAACAAAATTAGAGTTAAACATGATAGCTACCATGTACTTATGTATCTGGTCACACAGATAATAACAAATTGATGTAGTAGGATATCATGTGTAACTCTAATTTTGTCGTATCAAACCTTCTCAGCTACCATGTAACATACTTATGTATCTGCTTACACAGATAATAACAAATTGATGTACATGTAGTAGGATGAGAATATTTTTATGCAGTCCGTTTTATTCTTATACATTGAACTCTGTCTAAACCGAACACCCATAGGACCAAGTAAATGTACGGTTTTTATATGGAAACATTGAGACCGAATTGTTTGTCCTGTTTAGGGGGGATTCTGGTTTTGAGGAGTTCCGGTTTAGAAGGGTTTCACTGTAAATACATTTACTATGATTATACATATACATATATGGCATTGTAAATTCAGTCCAATAATTCTTGCAATCCTGTCACTTTCATTTCTCCATGAGCACAATTTAACAACTTTTTAATTATATTCATATAACAGCTTTAAAAATGATAATAGCCTAATAACAATATATCACAATTTATCTTCAGAATTAATTACATGATTTGTATAAATGTTGGTTGATTGTTTTTTTTTCATATACATGTAGTCTGGTATTATTTCATTTTTAAGATGTTTCTAGCAGTGGCAGTTAGCTGTCAGTTTGTTTTTAAGGGTTATTTGTGATGGATTTTTATTGTTCTAACCTATGTGAAAAAATGTGAAAGCATCTGAGAAAATATTACTGGTAATGTATAAATTATTATACATGAAAAGCACTTTTTATACATGTAGAAATGATCACTTAAATATTTCACCAATAATAATTGTTGCATTGTTATGTTAAAATACAATAGTTTTATTTAGTAATACATGTACCAAATTATTTTAAAACTTCAAACATGTTCTTACAAAAAGTAAATGAACATGCAATACAAAATTAAATGGCCACTTCAAGTGAGATAGAAAGGAACGTTCGTTTTTAAAACCCCAGCACATTGTTTAATCAGTATTAGGTGTTAAACATACATTATTTGTGAGAACAAACTTTCTGCTGCCACATAATGTGCTTGCTTTTGTATTATCAGCAAGGGGTTTCTATACATACTTTCCCATAGCCTTTGTTAAAACACTGGCTGAATTAGAAAATAACCCAACAATCCATTGAAAGGGGTCAATATGTATCAGATGCTGCCTGAGTAGCAAGACATTTTTCATTGTAGGCTACTGTAGTTATGTTCACAATATTTATATAATTATTGTAAAAATAAATATTTTTGTTTTGTAAAAATTGTTATTTTTATTTCATAATGCCAATCAGATAGCTCATTAGACACAGAGAAATTCTACAGTGTTGTTGGTAAAATATTGCAGTCAAAAGGTTTGGACCGAGTGGATGGTGATGTGTACTTCAAAGTCAGACTTGATCAGTAAGTGATCATTTATCACGTTTTGCTATTTAGTCTCTAAATGAAACTTAATCCTTACGATAATGTCAAGTTAAAAAAATCAATTAGATTAGTACCCTTGTCCATGTCAAATATCATCCGCCCCACACTTTTATTTTGTAATTTCTAAATTTAAAAATGGCAGGATCTTTGTTAGTGCACCTTCTGTGTGTAGCAGGATTATTCCCCACCAAGTATTCCATAGCTTTGATGTAATCCTACTTTAATGCTATTTATAAATAAACACATTCAACCCACATATAACCTAAGAATTGCCATTAGTTACATGCATCTAGATAGGTTTAAAGATATGTTTATCAATGCATTTTATGGCATTCCTAATAAGTTATACTTTTATTTCAGTCCTGGAAGTCGAATGAGTCTGTTTTCCACAACAAGAGTTCTTACCAAATCACCAATGATTAAAGCTACAAATACCAGCATCAACTTGTCATTTGAGGTGAGGTCCTCCCACGATTCCAGCTTTTACTCTTTTTACTATTTTTGCTTTTGAAATGTGAATCATTTATAGTTGTGGGTTTTTTCTTTTGTCATTTAATGATATATTCAAGCAATATGTATTTGTACAGTGAAGAAAAGAGGGTAATTTTTCAAAAAGTTACAAAATATAATGTTTATCTGTTCTGGTTTTTGTAATTAACATCAGGATTGTGGAAAAAATCTATAGTGACACTACTCTAAAATTGATATCAGAATCATGCAAATCAAACCAGTTAAATGTAAAGTAAAGTAATTCCATTAGAGCCAGATGATTGCTTTTTAAGATCAATGTAGTCGAAGTGGTATTCATTGCTGTTTATAACATCATCATTTGATTTTTCTTTGAAGATTGATAGAGGTCATGGAATATCTCCAGATGCCTTCTTGATTTTTGATGTCAAACGGTCAAGCAAGGAACATATTGCCACAAAAGGATATTGCCTCAAGTACTTGTTGGAAGGTTTGTTTCAGTGAACATATTCAAGTCAACTAAAACATTTAAAATCATTTGACATTTTGATATTTTATCTCCATTTATTTATTGAAATAAGTAATTTTGTGACAATTTTGTTATAAAATTTTGTTATTAATAGGAACAGATGAAAGTGGTATTATTGTTTTAATTAATTTAATCGGTGCAGATGATATTATTAAAAAATTTTTTTATTAATACAGTGAAACCCCTTTAAACCAGAATCCCCTCAAAACTGGACAAACAATTTGGTCCCAATGTGTCCATTTAGTGTAAATCTAACCCCTAAAAGTCAGACACCTCTGATAATTGGACATTTTACTTGACCCATGGGTGTCAAGTTTTGAGGGGTTTCACTGTAGGAACAAATGAAAGTGGTATTATTAAATTGTTTTTTATTAATAGGAACAGATGAAACTGGTATTATCAAGTGGGTACCACTGGAAGGAGGGGTGGAGTTAGAACTGTCACTCTCCACAGGAAAACCAACCCATCTCCGCCATCGTTCACCACGATTCTTTAAATCATTTTCATTCCGCCGAGACAAATATCAGTGAAGAAGAAAGTCACAATCTAGAATCACAATCTAGAATGCTAGAATCTGAAGTCTATGCTATAGACTGAAAAAATTGGGTGCAGAAAGATGATGGGATTTTTCAAAAATTACAGATAGGATGTGCAGAAGTAATGCTATGATCCAGACTGCTTATGAGATTAATGTCTTTGCATTGTACACAGCATCATCTGTGCTAGACACTACTATACTGGTGACCTGCAGTACGGGAACCAGAAGAATTGTATAGCTTGATTTCTGACCAAGGAAACGTAGAGCTTTTGTAGATGGAAATAGAAAGTGGTAGATTTCAATAGCGTCCATGTTTATTTTTCAAGGAGATCACTTAAATGTGTGTTACTGCGTGGACTAGTTATTTTTATATAAAAATATTATTCAGTCCACCAGTAGTAAGTTTATAGATTACTTTTTTAAGTAATATCTGATTATAGTAAAATAAAATTAAGTGCTAAAATATTTATTAAAATCACGTTATGTTTTAAGAACAAAATTTATTTATGGATTAAGTTTTTAGATTATCTTGTTTCATCTGGATATTTATTTTAAATAAAAAATATGTCATAATAATTTTAAATATTTTTTTATGATTAATCTAATTGTTTATTTTTTCTCTTGTCTCAGTATTACAAGATTGTTTCTTTCAAATGGTGCTAGTTATATTTTTAATTCTTTTAACCCCAAATAGTAATTCTAATTTTAACTATTTTATGTTTTATTCCATTGAAGTAAAGCTGTTTTTTTATAATTATTTGCCACAAAAAAGGATTTAATTTTTAAGTTTGTATATGTGTTACGAACATTTTGAGTTAATCGGTTTTATTTAATAGTACAGTCAAGAAATTATCCAGGATGGGAAAATTTGTAGAGAAAGTTTTAAAAACCTGTAATTTTACCTATAGTAAAGTGCCATGTGAAATCTATAAAGTGCTACCCGGTATGTCTTGAGTTTACTAGTAAAACAGGCGTTTGAAATGATATGAATTAACGTTTTAACCAATTTTTGTTATTATGACAAGATAAAAATTTAAATATGGTCATGGTGATTCAAAATGAATTGGATGTTTTTGTATTAAACTGTTGTGATATATATATGCATATAAATATTTCTATATATTTGTATTAAAAGTTATAATTTTTCTCGTTCATATATTTTATTATAATGTTATTTTTTCATGTTATCTTTATAATGAAGTGTTATCTCTGTTTTTATTATACACAACTGTGTAGATTTATGCATAGTTTATCTGTTTAGAAATAGTTTTATCTGTATACATACAGTTACTTATGATAGTGAACAAATGCATGTATGTTACAAATGTAAACTTGTTCAAACAATTATACTGAGATTAAGATCAATATTGATGCATGTCATTTGTAGCTCCATTTTTCACTTTCATTTTGTGTTTTAATTGCATTAAATAGGAAGTTACATGTAGCAGAACACCACATATGCACTATATGACATTGTTTATTAAAAAAAAAGTATATAATACTCTGTTATACCGTATAGGTGTGGATAGGGAAATCCCACCAGAGGAGTCAGTGATTTAGTGAGGGTGGGATTTCCCTATCCATACCTATACGGTATAAGTCTTTTTCTCTCATACCTATAAGAAGAAAACAAGCATAAAAGCACTAAAATTGAAACAGGAAGCCATTTTTTTTTAAATAAGTAGATTTTTTGTTTTATTAATTATTGGCACAAAAGATAGATTATTGATTTCACCATAGGTCTATAAGTAAAAGGCAAACTATGTTTGTGCATAAAATTAAATTACAACACTTACCGTACTTGTTAGGGTATTTTTTGTTTTGTAAAACAAAATTTCTACTGTTCACAAAATATAAATCGCCCATCTAGTGCTTTACAGCTAGGACCAGCCAGTACATAATTATATGCTTGTAAAAATAGTTCTAATTACAATGATCACTGAATTTCAAAGCATTTTTAATCTCCACCTGAATAATGGAATGAATAAATAACATATAAACAAGAAAGTGGAACATGATAACGTTTATCAATAATAAAAATTATTATAATTGATTTCGTAATTAGGTAAAAGCATAGTCTATATGACATGATATTTTAGTATGATACTTAGTATACATATTTAGTTTGATTTACTTCCAGTTCAACTTTGTTTATTTTTATTTTACTTTTGTCTTTGAGTTTAAACAAACATCTTGGATCAAAAGAAATGGAATTTTCAACAATAAAAATAAATTAAAATTAAAGATGACCGGTTAGGTTAATTAGAATTGTCGCCGTTTAAAAAATCACTGCACATGCGTGATTTGCCATGTAAGATAGAAATTTCTTTCATACCTTTCTTTCATGGGATATATCTGTCTTACATATGCAGGTATGAGAGAAAAAGATTTCATCAATTATTAAAAATATAAACAATAGCTATAATAAGAATTTATTACAAATTTTTTGAATAGGTCCTTATAAATGACTTATTTATTTGGATGTCATTGTTACCTTCTTCACTAATTGATTCAAATTTCTGGGACCATTTTTCTCCATTGTGTGATCTCTACATTTATTTGTGTTTACTTTTTGTGTAGCTCTGTAATTTCTGGTTCTAGACTTACAAAGTTTAGTTTAAAATTGATTTTATTTGTTACATATACAAGTACAAAATAAATAAAGCAGTTATGGTTGTGATTAAAATGCCTATAATGATAACTTGAACGCATGAGCTTTCATCCTCCCAACCCTTTTACTTTGAAATCTATCTACCGTACTAAGCATTGGCATAGCTGAGTTGGGTGTTGGGGGATACCAATCCTGTTAAGTTCTATTAAGAGGTTACAATACAAGTAATTTATTTGATTTGTGCAATATCATATTTATTTTAAAGAGTGAATACTGCCAATTTTGTTTAGATTCATTTGAAATTATTGATCACAAATAAATGTAGAAACAGCAAAAATGTGACACTTGGAACTTAGATGTGGAAACTATAAGAGACTACAAATTTCACAAATTATTTTACTCCAATAATCAATAGACTAAAAACCTCTGACAATTAAAACTTTTCTTAATCTATTCTGGGTTACACTGTGAACAGTTAACAAAACAAATAATTGCACAAACAAAATTATTGTATTTTTATTTTAATCTGATACCGGCTTGTGTGCATTATTTTAAATATTGCATAGTCTTTTTAATCCAATCCCTAGCTGGGAGTGCTTCCTGTCGCTTAGTCATTCTAGAATGCATTCTGTTGTAGGATTATTCTGTTCAGACTCTTTAAATGCCTTTCTTATCAATACAGAATTCAGAGATCGTGTATTTTTATAGGGTGAATGAAGAATTTGACCACTACATGTATTGACATGGGTTTTTTAACAGATGTTTCCCCTAAATGGAATTTCTGGATCCACCACTGTCAGTGGTACTAAAAATTGCTTGGTTGTGTTTTTACCATCATTAAAGTAACATTGTGAGCCTTGAAACTTATTTATTTACATTTAAAAATTTACAAAGATATAAGATAAATATAATAATTTGAGACTTTAGTGCCGTTTCTCTGAAGAATTATACATGGTAAGTGTCAAGAATGAAATATATTTGAGAAAAAAAAAAACGTTTCTGATGCAACTTTGATAATGTTAAGATTTAAATAATTATTTTACTTTTAACATAATACCTTACAACTGGTCTAAAATTATATTTTTAATCTGGTTGTTTGGTTTTTATTCTTAAGAGGCTGTTAATGGTTAATGTTTATCTATTTGTTCAAAGTCTATAAAGTCGAAAGGAATTCAGGATGGCTGTAGTGAGGAGGTTTAGTGTTGTTAGGGTGATTGGAATGTGGGCTTTGTAAATTGAGCCTTTATATGTTGGTCAATGCCAAACACATGGTCTCACCAATACAATGAAATATAAATAATCAACATTTTAAAATGTGAAATAAGGAGGGTAGGTGTATTAGTGCTGCATTTTGTACGAATAGGAACATTTTAATCACGGGAAACAACCCCTGACATACGCATGTTTCTGTTGTGTTGTAGTTTTATTATTAAAGACTTTTACTTATGGAAGCCACTTCATTATGTATTAATGTAGTTATATCATGATAGAACATCTCACCAAGCCCTTCATACAGCTATGACTGATTGTACATCAACTTACAACTGGTCCAAACTAATAACGGCCAGTAAGTTTTAAAAGTAAGACTTATTTGTAAGGTTTGGTTAACAAATGTTTGTACATGATATTTAGATTTTTATTTACATGTTTATCATTCTAAATAAAACGTTAAAATCTTTGACTTTGTGTATTCAATTATGGCTTTTATGTCAAACATACAGTATGTATGACATGGAAGAATCCTGCTACCACCACACAAGGTGCTTGTTGATGAACAAGGTATTTTTATTATTTCCCAGACATCTGTCTCCATGGCCGAGTGGTTAAGCTATCTAAAATAAGGCTGGTAGATACGAAGAACGAATCTCTCAGTTGAGGCATGGGATTTTTAATCCAGCCCAGAGTGAGTGCTCTGCAAGGCTCAATGGGAGAGGCGTTTCCATTTGCACAGACCAGTTGTTTCATAATGACTAACAAAGACCATGGTTTGTGATATCCTGTCTATGGGAAAGTGCATATAAAAGATCCCTTGCTGCTTATCGAAAAAGAGTAACTGCACTAGTGGGTACCTCTCTTCTACTAACATTAATATGTCCTGGACGGACATCTCAGGAAGCTGAGCTGTGTGGCAGAGATAGCGTGCTTAAACCTTAATTGGATGTAAACACGAAAATAAATACAGTCGAATCCTCTTAATTGCATACCCTTGGTGCTCAAATATTTTATGCATTTAACAGGATTATGCTATTACCATTAATGGCATTTTAGGTAATTTTGATAGTTTATAACACAAAGAAGATATAAATCATTAAATATATTATGTACTT